>JAOXJP010253958.1:0-21695 GCA_025762735.1 Platanus orientalis | reverse complement strand
TGTTTTGGACAAGCTTAGTCCTGGGTCTATAAATGAGGTTGGATTCTTTTGACTTCTTTGTTCTGAAATTGCAATGACATTGAGTTTGAAATCAGTATCACATTGGGATTTTCATTTTAATGTGGGTTTTCTACTGTAGTGGGGTACTTCTGATCTTTCTTCTGAGCCTCGTTTGGAGAATTTCAGGAGGTTTCTGGCAGCTATGGATCAAATGGGTTTGCCCAGGTTCAAACTCTCAGATCTTGAGCAGGTATTCTTTACTGTTCTGTAAACTGATTGTTTTCCTAGCTAAGTAATTATTTGTATCTTGTACATTAAACTCTTAGCAGTTCATTTAGGGATGTCCAGAATAACTTACTTGTGTGTGCACAACTTGCCCTACTCTTTAGAACCTGGCGAGGAAAGAAATACTTTCAGATTGTTGTATGGTAGGCTCTAGTGTGCAACCAACTTCTGGTTGCATACATACATAATTGTCACCTAGAAAGTGCCAGTTTCAATATAGGAGATGGAAAGGACCAATTCTACTCAGAACTCAGTAGTTCTCTAGATTATACCCTGTTACAAAGTTTGTGGAATTTAATATCAAGAAATATAGAGTTCAGGTATTGTCATTTTTTTGCCAGTTGCATCTTTAAATGATTGAGAGATGATCAAGGCTACCTTCAATAAAACAAAGTCGAAAGATCTTTACTTTATAGATCAGCCATGGGTTTGGGAGTGGCTTCATCTTTCAGCGTACAGAGACTATTCTCACTTGAACTCTAGGAACCATTTTAGAGTTCAGTCCTAGTGGACTAGATAGGTCCTCATAAGAAGACGAGAATATCAGCTACTCCATGAGGATAGCTGACATTGAATCTAGTGGAATTAGGGAATCACATGAAGGTCAGATCATTTTTTATCAAGCTAACCAGTTACATGGTATCTACAATCCAAAAATTCTGTAGTGCTAAAGTACTTTTAGTTGACTAATGCTTCTCCAGATCATCTTTTATAAGCATGGTCAATACCAAACAGAAACTTTGTATACATTGGATGGTTCAAAGGGGTTCATTATCACCCATGAAAACTAATTAGCACCTTTTTTTTTGTGTGGATAATTAACAATTTAGCACTTCTCTGAAAAATGTTATGATAAAGAGATTGAATCCAGGTTGATGGCACGAGCAAAAAGAAAAACATGTGAAAAGTTATATATATATATCACTATGATGACGATTACAGTTACAAAAGGTTGCCAAAAATCCTACATACAAGACTTATACAAACCAACTAAAATCACAATCTCAGTTTCACTTTGGAAACCAAAAATATTCTGATCCAAGAAATTTCCAATTTCTAATTCAACAAACTAACCAGGTTGGATCTTGAATCAGGTTCATCATCAGTTTCATCCATCTAAGCATAGCGGATGCTCATAGTATTGGATAGGATTCAAGACACAAACACAACATTGAGAACTAATAAAACAGTGAAGAAAGAACAAATACAAGGCAATGAAACAATAGCTAAAAACAGCTTACCAATACTAAGTCAGGTACACAGCTAAAACTGAAATTACTGCATTGGAAAATAATAGCAAGTAGTGGGGAAACACATCCCCAGATGAGACTTTGTTTATCTGTGGCCTGTTGGAGAGAAAAACACCAACCGAATTGACAAGATAGGTGAGTTGGTGAGCCATAGTCATTCTATAATCTTATGAGGTGGGTTGGATCTAATGTTTTATACCACATGGAGTCAAGTGATTACAATGAGACATGGAATGAGATCGAGATAGAGAAACAAAGTGAAACCGAAAGAAAGAGAGATAGATGTTGGATCCTATAGCGATCCTGGATGTTACATCACCTGCAAAAGTTGCCGAGTTCAGTAAACTTAATAAAATAATAGAGTGGATTTTAGGGTCTTTAGGCTATAGCTGTGTCATCGGTCTTTCCATCCTCAGGTTACCTATATACCCTCTACCGCAGAGGAATCAAGTCAGATGTAGTTCTACTAGACTGATATGAGACAAGGAGGTGTCGTTATCACATTTCTTGAGGATAGTCGAGGCCTCCCACTTTATGTGCAAAGGACAGTAAACCTGCTAATCCAGGGATACAACCAAGCTCAGACCATGTCCTGTCTCTCAATGAGGTGCACTCCCCAAAGAGACCCAATACCTCCCATACAACTTATTGCCCATTCATGTTGGGGTATACATAAAATCAAGCGACAAAACATGTCCAAATTTTATGAAAATTTCGGTAGAGTATCGCCTTAGGAAGGTGAACATCATATGTTAAAACCAAGTTAAGAAGACAAGGACCTCTAACACAATGTCGTTCCAAAGGAACCACTATGTGAGGATTTAGAGCCCATGGATTAAAGCTACCACCTTTTGCAAAGGGAGTGAGTCCATGTGCAAAAAGAACCCTAGGTCCAAGGATAGAAAGTGAAAGAATGAGAGGGAGAGAACCACATTCACGAGCTTGAAAACCCATGGCCATTTGGCCACTTCTACTTCTCCTTCTTTTCTTCATCTTCCTCTCGGCTCCCCTTTCTTGTTCTCCTTCCTTGTCTTGTCTACTATTGGGTTTTAGCCCACTTTGGCCCCTTTTATAAGCCCCCAACCACCCTGGACACTTATCCAAATTCAGGTAACAATCAATCAGGCAAGCATGGGCAAATGGGCCCTTGGAATGGGCTTTTCTTACGTCAAACACAACTCTGGCTCCGTTCTAGGCCATCCCGAATGAGCCCAATCCATGGTGAATGGACTTGGTCATTCTCATTTGTGTACTTAGTTGTGACGAATGGACCTGATCCAGCTCATTCGCACACCCCTAACAATTTCATTTATGCACTTTGATCCATCTGAGCCCAGTCTGTGGTGAATGGACTTGGACCTTCTCTTTGGCGCACTCTAGCTCGTGGCAAATGAAGTTTGTTCCAACTCATTCGTGCACTTTTGACTCATGGCGAATGAAGTTTGTCCATCTCATTCACGCACCTTTGAGCCTTCTCAATTGTGCAATTTGGTTCAACACTTTCACACTCTTTTCTGGTTCATTCCTACACTGGTTCATCCGTGCATTGGTCCAAGTTTGAACATTTTCCCACAACTAACCCAGTTATACAAAAACCCATCTAAGATGTCAAAAAGGAATCTTGCGACCCTAATGCTACTTAGGATGATGCGCACGTGTGAAGTGTAGAGTGTGTCTCAAGTATCCTTGCACCTAAGCCCTTCCTCATGCCCATGTCCGCGCTCGTGCACGTGTGCCTATGCATGTGCGTAAGGTGCTATGCACCTTGCTACACCATAGCAAGAAACTAGAGAGAAAGGGCTCTCAAAATACACAAGGTAATGGAAGTGCTTAATCTTATATAGTGCAAATAGTTTTCCCAAGTTTCCCATGTGGGACTATCCTCAAAAGCAATTTTTGAACATTTTGAAAACACCAAATTTGAAAACTTAATTAATGAGTTGCTAATTGATTTCTTAAAAGGCATTAATTACCATGTTAATGGAATATTTTAAGTGGCATTAAATGCCATAGTTTTCAACAAAAGAGAGACAAAGCGACAACAAGAAATAGAGAGAGGTAGACAAAAAATAAAAACGAAAGAGAATGAGAGAGAGAGAGAGAGAGATAGACATGAACCTTTTCTGATTTCTTCGTTCAAAATCCTAACCTTATCAAGCCGAAATCACATAAACTTAGCTGTAACAAAGCATATCAAAGCAATCTACCTAGCAAATCCAACAAATTTTAGAGCAACGGAGTAGGAAATTAGGCGAATCGTTGATGGCAATCAAATTGTCATGTCTAAAGCCAAAAAGAAACCAGGCGAATCCTCGTGAGGCTGATGCATCTCAGATGTATTTCTCCACTTACAGTAGTGAGATCTAGGAAGAGTTGCAAAGATTAGCTTGTCTTTAAACCTGGAATGCAAGAACCACTCTATCAATTTCAGGCCTTCAGTTTCCACTCCTCTGTATTTCAATCTCACCACGTTGCCTAGATCTCTTAATAACCACTCCTGTAGGAAATAGCCTTCAATCTCCACTCCTCTATCGATACCTATTCTGATTTGAAGAAAAACCAACTCTGGCGGTGACATCCGTTCTGTCTCCTAAGAACAGAGGAATGAGACGAAGCAGCTAGGGTTTATGATTAGGGTCTGGTTTGGTCTATACCGGTTTCATTAAGGGTAATTTGGTAACTAATTGGGTTTTAACTTATGTGGATTTACCCAGACACCCACATGAGTTGGTGAATGAGCCAAAGTCAAGGTTAAAGGATGCTATGTCCAGGACACCAGGGGACATCATATGGAAGAAAATGGGTGTGTGACGCATTTTTTGAATATAAAATATGCATTTTATTGCATATGACATCATCCCCTGGTGTCCTGGACACAAAATCTTGGACAGAACATTTATTCACTACTAGCTGTGAACTCATGCGAATTCACACAATTAATGTATATAGTGTTCTATTTTTTAAAAATATTTAACTATAATGCAAGTTCAATATTTAGGAAAAAGTTAATATAAGCAAAAATGTTTATATAAAGTTGCTTTTGTGTTGAGGTGATAATTATTTTATAATTAAATTGAAAATCACAATATATAATATGGGATTAATATTATCAATTAGGGAATCGCTAATTTCTAACATTTTATCGTTATGGATTCAAAAAAGACTTGAAAGACAAAATACATATTTATACAAAAATTTTAAATATATATGTTAGAAATTAGGCCTTGGATAAAAAGAATAGAAGAAAAGAGAGTAGTGTGTCCACGTAGCACCCTAAAAAATGCAATAAATCAAGGAAAATTACAATTATAGATGGTATTATGGAAAATTTTCAAAAAACAATGTTATAATGTGGGTTTAAAAAGTTTAATTTTAAAATATGAAGAATATTTATCTCTGTATATATATATATATATATATATGAAGAAAAGAAGAAAAAAAAAACTGGTTCAAATTTTAATTAAAGATTTTTTAGTACAATGGTAGAAATATTAGTTTTAACATTGGTGGTTATGGACTAAGTTTAAGGGACAGCTAAGTGTTCACACGTGTGGGTACAGAGGTGTAAAGAAAATACAAAGTTGCATGTGATCATAATTTATGAAGAGATATAGTTGGATGGTTGAGAATCTTTAGAGATCAAAATCAAAAAGTAAATTTTTTTATTTTTTATGTTGGTATGATCACTTGGGCTCTCACGAGAGGACAAAAAATGTGAGAGGAGGATGGGTATAAATATTGGAAAGATAAAATGAGAGATAAATCGGTTGGTATGGCCATTGGGCCCCACATGAGATGAGAGAAATAGAACGACATGTCATTTCCAAAACCCCTCATAAAAATGAGAGATTTTAGGGAGAGAGATTGTAAAGAGAGAGATTTTAGGGATGTGGGAGAGTTGGATAAGGGAAGAGAGACGTTAGAAGAGAAATATGAGAGAAAGGAAAATATAAGTTAAATTGGAAAGAGAAGAGAGAGAAAATGATGAGATATTAGAGTTATTTTAGGAGAGTTTTTATTATGTGGGAGACATGAGTGAGAAAAAATAAAAAAACAATTATTAATGAGATAAATTAAGAAAGATGTTATAGGAGAGACATTTTGGAGTGAGAGATTATAGGAGAGAGAAACGTTTTGGGGTGAGAGATTATAGGAGGGAGAGAGATGTAATGGGGGAGAGATTAGAGGAGAGAGAAACATGGGTGTTTTGGGGAAAATTATGAACAAAAAAATTGATTATAGTGTCCACGTGGATAAGAGAGAAAAGGGGCATGAGGCTACTATATATATATATATGATTTGAGGTGTGGCCTAGTCGATTGTTTTGTCTTCTAGTGGGTGTCAATGGTGCGCTCACACCGGTAGCGTCTTAGCTATGGCTAAGCAAAATGCAAGAGTTTTAAACTATAACTATTGTATATAAGCAAAACGACAATAAATATATATATATATATATATTTATGTTTTATAAAAATAATTTATGATCTTTTTCTGTCAACTTAGAAATTGATTCGAAAAACATCATTTAAAAATTCATAAAATAATTGATAATTGTTTTTGTGTCAACTTAGAAGTTGATGCAAAAACATTTTTTAAAATTTATAATGTGTTTTGTGGCAACATAAAAGTTGTTGCAAAAAATATCATTTATAAAATGAATTACAATGAAAAAAAAAAATACACTTTTGCATCAATTTTTAAAGTTGCCACCAAAAATATGATTTTTAGCATCAACCTCTAAGTTGACGCAAAAAGGTTGCCACTAAAAACATATTTTCTTGTAGTGCATCTAGGGGTGTCAATGAACCAAATTGAGCTTAACTTTTCCCAACTTAGCATCACACAAGGATTATGCTCACCCTCTCATGATGAGCTTGAGGTGTCGAGCTCAAGCTGGGCTCATTAATATTTAACTAAGTTAAGCATAGACCTAACTCGGCTTGCCAAACTAAGCTTACTGTTTTAGGGATGAATCTCAAAGCCCAATAGTCCATGTATAAAAATGTGTCTAAAAGCTAAAGATATAGTTTCTTGAGATGGGTCCAACAACCCATACTTTCTAATAAGTGTACATATAAATATATTGTAATATAAGAAGCTATATCTATAAATACTTTATTTATATATAAGACCTTTTAACCAGCTAACCTTTTAATGAGTTGAACCTTGTACAACCTGGCTTAGTCTAATTTAGTTAGGCAAGATCAAATATTAGAGGCTTGAACTTAGTTTGGTAAGCTTCAAACAAGTCTCAAGCTCAATTCATGGTGAGCCATGCACAAAACAATGTGAGTACATATAGTGGTCATGTGTATAGGACCTTATAATGTAATTTGTATACCTATGTAAGCCCAAGTTTAGAGTCTAGGAAAACACCAAAAAGGACTCAAAGCCGGAATGACCATGTCAAAGAGACTCAAGCATCATGGAGGAATCCCAAGTCTCAACTGCTAGCTACCTTAAGGAAGCTAAGCCAAGTTAGCCAACATCTAGAACTTAAAGGTAAAAATTGAAAAGTTGGTAAGATGGAGATGGGATGAACCAAATAGGAAAAACACACATAAAATATGTGTATAACATGGACCCAAGTCCAAGGGAAGAAGCACAAGAGAAAAAGACCAAAAAACGGGAAAAATGGGTCAAAAACCTAATTCTGGCCTTACTAGGACTTGTTCCAGATATCTAGGATCGGTCATGAACAGTGCAGAAACACTAGGACCTATCCTAGATTTTCAAGACCAGTCATGAACAATGCAAAAGCTCCAGGACCTATCCCAGATTTGTAGGACCGGTCATGAACAGTGCGGAAAGCACCAGAACCAATCCTGGATGAAGAAATTTGAATTTTAAAGTGCCAAGCAGCTAGTTTTGTTTTTTTACTATTGTAAACTAGCCCTTGGGAGACAACTTGCAACTTTTCTAAACCACTATAAAAAAGGCCTTTGAACCCCAAGAAGAAGAAGAATTCTCATGATTGAATACATAGTCAAATCTTGTGAAAGAAGGCTAGAAAATAAGACAATGAGCCTATGAGTTACACCATCGTTGGCCTATGACCTTGTGATATGGTTTACACAGTTAAACCTATTCAAGGTTACCTATAAGCTTCCTAAAGCTCTTTAGTTATATTCATTGGAAGCAAGAAAAAGTATTTATATAAGTTAAATTCACCTAGATAAGAGACATCTTAAAGAACAAAGATTTCTTAAAGAACAAAGATTCCTTCTTCTACAACAAGTCTATAACATTCGCTGGAATCACTGAATGTAAATTATCAGTCTTTTCCAGAGTCACCAAAGGTGTTGTTCGTGAAGCACTTGCCGGAGTCACCAAGTGCTAGTTAGTCCAGTGAAGTCATTGGACGAAGCGTGCCCACCGGAGTCACTGAAAGCACACTTACATGGGAGTGGATTCTCTGTTACTTGTAAGTAAATTTTAAGGTTTATTAATTTGTCCTATAATAGTTAGGAAACTATTAATAAAAATTAAATAGGCTTGCAGGAGCTGGTTGGAGAGTGGATGTAGGTTGGAGGGCCGAACCACTATAAATTTGTTGTATTGTAGTTTGTTTGCATTTTCTCTTTATTGACTATTTATGTTTATTGTGATTATGCAAAGTAGCCCAACTCACTAAGTGACTCTAACTAAGGTTAGTCTAAAAGGGATTAATCAAGAAACCTTAAGGAACTTATTAGCTTGCTCCCGCTCTACTATAGATAACACTATAGTGCATGACGGAGTCCCGTGGTCTATGATAAGTTTATAGGAAATTGATTTACTCATCAAAAAAATTTCTCATGTATTTTTAATTAAACAAAAGTAAATCAAGTGAGGGTGAATAAATTATTTAAAGGAATTTAAATAAGTTCAAGGATCCTATTCACCCCCTCTAGGATCCATTTCAGGAATTTCAATTGGTATCAAAGCATACCCTAATTTTTCATGACCATCCTACCTCCATCAACCAGCCAGATACTTTAGCTAGTAATTGAAGAAACCTTGAATTCTACTGTAACAAGAGGAAGAAGATAACAAAAGTTTTAGAATGAGAAAAGAATAAACTACTCAGTGTGTCTCGCAAGAAATGTGTAAGATCTATTTATAGACCTCCCTTGCTTGACTTGCCTCGCAAGTGACCTCAAATATATATATTTATAAAAAAATGCATTCTCTTACATACATTCCATCTAACAAACATTGTCATTCATAGATTGCCTACGTGGATCCTCTATTATCCCTCCTCAAGTTTAGGATGGGGGTAAGACTAAACTTGGACCGAAATGCAAAAAACTTAGGAAAACTTAACACCTTTGTTAAAATATCGCCCTATTAGACTTCTACAAGAATGTGATGAACATAGAGAACCTTCTGAATATTTTTCTCACTTATAAAATGATAGTCTATTTCTATGTGCTTTGATCAAGCGTGAAATACCAAGAAATTGGCAAACTTATAGCAGATTTGTTGTCACACCATACCACAAGTACATGAGAAACATGAATGCAAATTTCTCTGAAGAGCATAAGAAGCCAACATAGCTCTGTGGCAGTGGAAGCAAGGGCTCAATATTCTACCTCAATAGAAGATCGAGATACAGTGGACTGCTTCTTAGAAACCCATAATATAGGATTGTTTCCCAAATAAATGTAGTATCCACTTATGGATTTTCTATCAAATAAATCTCCTACCCAATTGGCATCAGAATAGCCTCATATCTCTAAGGAGACAGGTGTGTAGAATAAACTACACCCCGTGTTGCACTTAAGGGGTAAAATTATAATTTCACCTCCATAAAAATAAAATTATCCTTTCACCTGCTTATACGAACCTTAAAGTGGTTTAGAAACCCATTGGACCAATTTAGAAGTATAGTACCTAAGTTGGACCTAAAACTATTTAAGTTCATAAGTTTTTTCAACTGTGTAATTATGGTAACTTTCTGAGCCCACTAACACTAATCATGAGTGAACTAGAGTATGAGACATATCTTGTTGGAAAGTTTGTTGAGTTTTCTTTCTAACACGACAAACGGTGCCCAATTTTGAGTTTTTTAGAGAAAGTTATGGCTATTTACAATGAATTTTGTTAAAAATAAACTAGGGAGGTTCGAATTTCTTAGGCCGAGGGCTCATCTATTGAGGGAAACACTCACTGAGGGGGTGCCCAAGGGCTCACCGATTGAAGCGAGCGCTCACCAAGGGGGGTCTAGAGGGCTTGGGGACTCGGAAACTATAAAATAAAAAATGAGGAAAATGTCCCAAAAAATGAATTTTTGATGTGACACTTGGCCATTGCTCCCCCAAACATGTGAGATCTTGTCTTGGTCAAGTTATAACCCTACTAATACCTCAATTAGGTCATTTTTCTCATTAAAACAAAGAGGAAAAGGGTTAAAGAATGTTAAAAGCTAAGTGTGGAAGTTCGCCCCCAATTTGGTGTGTTTCACTTCTAACTATGGAAATTCTTATGGAATAGCTTATTTTTCTACTAGAACTTTTTAGTTTCATTCATTTGATACTATATCTACTCTAATATTGTAGAGTAATGTAATTTGAGGATGTAAAGTGAAGGTTTTATTACTTAGAAGCTTTTAGATTAACCTTGATAAGAAAATATTACATACTATGGATGATGTGATGTATTTTCCTCTTTGGTTCTTTTAGATCTCTGTGTTTTGATTATAGAAACTCTTTGGAATCTCTTAAAATAGGTAAAAACCTATGTTTTAAGCCATTAAACCTTATAATTACTAGAATATCAACTTCTCTAATAAGTAGACCTTGCTTACTATGGGTGATTTGATGTAAACCCCTATTTGGATTTCAGATTATGTGATTCTAGACCATATAAACCTTTGAATTATTTGGAAATCTTTTAATCCAATCCTTTGAATAATCTTAGATTTATGAATTTTAATTTGTTTAGTAAGCTTTCATACTTGTTTGGAATGAATCTTTTCTCATTGGAATCTCTGAAAATTTTGTAGACCTATGATTTAGACCATTGATTCTTGTTTTCTCTTTAGACCTACACCTAGTTTGTGAAAGATTATTGATCTTAGACATTGTGTGGACTTATTTCTTTCAAGAAATTCTTGAGAGCATGTGAAATTTGAATTTTTTCCATGTGAATCTCTAAAAATTTGTGTGAAGTTGTGAATCTTTCAAGATTTGTTCTATTTATGATCAATTTAAAAGGTAATCTTACCTTGTCTTTTGTTCAGAACACTAGGAGTGTTATTGGCTGATTATTTATTCATTGGAATACATGTGAAATTTCTATGTAAATATAATGAACTCATTGATTCTATTGAACTTTATGTCGCTTATGTGATTGTGTGAATCATGTGAACCTTTGAATCATATTTCACGTTTGAATCATTAACTCTATGAGAAATCTCTTTGAATCATTGTGACTCCAAACTTATGAATATTGAATTATACACTAACATCGAATCTAAGCAAACCATGTGCCTTTGACATGATTGATGTATGGAAATGTGATTCTTACGATTGTTGTATACATTATAGAAACATTCCAATTATTGAAACTATGTGGACCTTCGGACATATTGATGTCGACCATTTTGGACTTCAAACCTTTAACCCATTTTGAGCCCTATCACAGGGCTAAGTGTGACCCATTTTAGGCCCTCTACTCGTGGGATTTAGCACGAGATCAGGACCCTACCTGTGGGGTTGGTCAAAGCATACAAATACTTTACATAAAACCTTTGAACATCAAACTCATAACACTTTGAATCTTTGAACTCTGAGTATTGAACTTCAAACATTATAAACCATGTGGATTCTGAACACTTTTTACACTAAAATCTAAACACTCTGAAATCATAGAACATTGGATCTTTCAAGATTTAACATATAACATCAAATTGTGAGCCTTAACCTCCGCACTGACTTATTATTCGAACTTAGATTTTTGCATTGAATCACTGCCTTCTATTTGACATGTGAGTATTGTTGTTTTATACTAATATGATTGTGATTACAACTTCAATAGTTGTTTAACTTTGTATTAACCTTTGGACATACTAGTATTATGATATGTGTTTTACTTCAAATTATTTATAGTCTACTAGATTTTTTACAGATTGAGACTAACACAGCCATTTATTTAGACTGACTACTGTTATAGGTCCTCTATCTGAGAGAATCGCTATGGCATCCACAACTTTTCTCTTTTATTAGTATCACTGTCACGGATACGTTTTGAGGCCCCCTTTTATTTCGGGTCCTTATCTTTTGTTTTGTAGACCTTCCCTTAATATATTTGGGTGAAAGGGCACTCTAGTGATATTTTTGTTTTGAATTATGACTATTGAACTATTGTGATCGTTGTGGCTTTTAGAGTACGCTTCCACATTTTGATATGAACATATGAGATTAGTGAATATCGAATACGCTTCTATAATTATTCAAATATGATTATTGAATTAAATGGATATAAAGAAAATTAATGTGAATGTGTGGACTATTGGATCTTACTTGTGAACCCATGATTTGGTTCAATGTCATGTGATTATTGGCTTGTGAATTGTGAAAGGTAACGAGTCTAAATCCGGGACAAATACGGATCCCATATCCAAGCCCGGGTTCGAGGGCGTTACAATATGTATTAGTGCAAGCAAGGTATCTAAGGATCCTTTTAAGAGTCTGGAAGTGTGATAAATATGGCTGATGCATGTGCTGACACGCACTATTTACTGCATATGTTAGGTCAGGCCTAGTGATGGTAATGTATTGAAGTGCCCCAACTAGGCTTCTGTATAGATGTATAGATCTTAATAGAGGGAGTTGTCAAAAGTAAAAACTTCTTTGCTCAACTAGAGTGGAGCATGGATTCCACGACATTATACCAACTCTCTTAAGTAATTTGGGTACATAACTTTGTTGAGATAATGTAACCCTAGAAGAATGATACGTGACATCCATCCCTAAGAATTTCTTTAACTAACCCAATAACCGCATAGAAAAATTAGAATTCAGAGTTTGAAGAAAACCTTTAATAAAGTGATCATCACTACCTGTTAGTAAGATATCATCCACATAGACAAGTAAGATAACGATAGATTGATCTATGTGTCAGATGAAAAGAGAGTTGTCGGATAAACTCATCTTGAAACCATGAGACACTAAAATTGTGAAAGTCTTGAATACTAAGCACAGGGTGCTTGTCGTAACCCATATATGGCTTTCTATAATAAGAAAACATGATGAGGACAATTTGGATTGGCAAAACCTTTGGCTAAGCCATATGTATATGTTTTGAGATATCTCCATGTAGAAAAGCATTTTTAACATTTAGTTGATGTATATGCCAAGATAAGTGCAAAGCCAACATTATAACTAGCCGGACTATAGTCATTTTAATCACTAGGCTAAAAGTTTCAATGAAATCATGTCCTGGCTGTTGATGGTATCCATTAGCAACTAAGTGAGCCTTGTGTCTGATAATCTTTCCATTAGAGTCGTGCTTGAGTTTGAAAATCCATTTGCTTGCAAGAACTCATTGGTTGGGTTGAGGAGGAACTAGAACCCATATGCAACCCGTATGCCTTGCTTAATGAGAGCTTGAAACCCCTTCACTTGTGCCTTGGCGCTATTCAGAATACGAACCAAAAGCATTATAACCAAGTACTGGAGAAGTCACATGCGTATTAGAGTCTTTAAAAAAAAATTGATCTAACGGTGAAGACGTGCAAACCATATCTAAAGGCTGACCATTGGTTGATGGTTGAAATGAGGTGGGCACGAGATCACGTGAGCTTGGTAGATATGACACATCAGACGAATAAGAATTTTTGTCAATAGTGAAACTACGATCGAACAAACTAAGAGAGCCATTTGAGAAACCGGATGAATCACACTGAGAAACAACCGAAGATGGTTTGGGTAAAAGATAGTGCATATCAAACCCCAAAACTGATTCATTCGGCAGAGATGATCTAGAAGAATTTGATGAAGCATTAGCAAACAGAAAATCATGTTCTCTGAACTGCATGTACCTACTGATGAATACTTTTCTAGAAGATAGATCAAAGCATCTGTACCTTTTTGCTGTTGAATCATATCCAAGAAAAACACAACGAATCGACCATGGTTTGAGTTTATTTGACATGTATGGCTATAGCCAAGGGGTAGCAAGCACACCGAAAAATACATAGAAAATTGTATTCGGGCTGTTTTTGCAACAATCTACAATGAGGAATATCACCTTGGAGAACAGGAGTTGGCGTTTGATTAATAAGATATACTGTTGTTAAAGCAACCTCACCCCAAAAACAAAGAGGCATAGACGCAATGTGAAGCAATGCAACCATAGTTTCGACAATATGATGATGTTTTCTTTCAACTACTCCGTTCTACGCAAGTGTGTATGGACAGGTGACTTGATGAAGAATACCACAATCAGCAAGAAGACCTATGAACCGACTGTTTATGCACTCACCACCACCATCTGTTTTAAGACATTTGATTTTGGTAGAATGAAAATTCTCTACTTGTGTTTTAAATTTGGTAAACACTAAGAAGGCATCAGACTTTTGTTTAAGAAGGAAAAAGCCAAGAATAACGAGAAAAATCATCAACAATGAGCAAATCAACAGTAGATGGCCCCCAGATGTCAGCATGTAACAGTTCTAAAAGGGGAGTGTGTGCAAGTAGTAGATAATGGAAGGTGAGTACCTAAGTAACAGTGATGACATGATTCAATATTATAGACCAGTAAAGAAAGATCCCTAAGTATCTGAGTAAGTATTTTAGATGCTGGATGACCCAGCCTGTGATGCCATATTGAAGAAGGTTGAACACCAGCATGAGCAGCAAAACCAGTTGGATCGTTATTCACTGAGGTACTGGTGACTAGGTAGATTCCTCCTTTACTGAACCAGTGAAATATTAGTCTCTTTGAGTTCTTGTCCTGAACCGTTACCTTTTCAGCATCAAAAGAGATTACACAATTATTGTCCTTAGCTGATGAACCAACAACAAATTTGTTGATAGTTGAGGGATGTGTAAGGTTTTTTGGAGTTTAAATTTAGCAGAAGGTGTAGTAAGAAAGCACGAACTTGTATTTTGAATTGGTAATGTCTAGCCACTGCCGAAGGTGAGACCTCGGATGGTCCATTATAAGGCAAATGAATTGAAAAGTTACTAATGTCTGGGGTAATGTGGTTGCTTGTACCATTGTCAAAATACCATGTTGATGGTGGATTCCCTTGAAATGCAAGATTCAACCCACTTGGAATGCCAAAGTTGTTTTATAGAAACATGTTGTTGAGGCCTAGGTCTAAATAAATAGGTGTTGCATCTGAACTTGGAGTTTGATACTGGTTTGCTGATGGCCGAGGAGCATATTGAGGATTGTGCTTCTGGAACAAGGAGTCCATCTTGTAGTAACAGTCTATGGCAGCGTGTCCCTGTCGACTACAGATCTGGCAGAACAACTTTGGTATGTTGTTGAACCAGCCTCCACCCTTCCCTTTATACCAAGAGTTCTTGAAGGAACCATCACGAGCCAAAGTAGAATTTTGGTTTTCAAGTTTATCATTTTTTATTTCCAGAGCCTTGAATGTTGTAGAGGGGTAGTAAGTATCCGCAAGAGATCTGGCATTATTTAATACAGGTGCAACACCAATATGATGATCCTCTATCAGTAGCAACTCTTGAAGTTCATGAACGGAAATAGCATGTGCTCTGGTGTGGATGGCTGTCTTAAAAGCATTAAATTCAGATGAAAGGCCATTCAGGACGTAGAGAACAACATCCTCCTCTTCTAGCGGTGAGGACACAACAGCCAAGGTATCCACGACCTTCTTGATCTGTTGAAGGTACTCGACCATAGGCACTGTCCCCTTCTTAATGCTCTTTATTTTTCTCTTGAGCTGTAGTATATTAGAAAGTGACAAGGAAGAGAGCTTCTGTTTAAGTGCGATCCACATAGCTTGTGAGTCTTCAAGATGAAGAATGTATGGTATGTCACCTGTCAACACCTAAATTTTGACTTGGGTTATCTAATAAAATGAATAAGCACATCAAAGCAGTATTAAGAATCAAACCTTAGGCAACCCTGGTTTAGGGAGATCAAGCCTGGACTCTAGGAGGCTAGACATTCCTTGAGAAGTCTTCCCCGGATATTTCGGTCGCAAAAAGACATCATCTATATCAAGTCATATGTAGTGTCATCTCAAGGATCAGTCAAAATAAATCTTACCTAGTCAAATCCTAATTCTTCAATATGTATCGACAGGACTACGAGGGTCCAAAATCAAGACTACTGATCTCATTACTTTTAAAATTCTCCGCCCTCCATAAGCATTCTCACAACAAAGCATCACAAGTAGAGGAATTACAATTTTACCTTTTTACCTTCAAAACAGCTCACTTAAACCCTTAGAAAACCTCTGAAGCTTCTCCTGTCACCTGAATGATATCACGTTAATCCTGTGCACTCTAATCTTAGCCCTTTTCAAAGAACTATCCTCAAAACGAATCCTCTTCAAATATGATAACAGTCAATTTCTCAACTTTTAAAATATTTTGGTCGGTATATAACCCTTATAGAGCTCTCAAAAAATCACCCAACATCTGAATACAGGAAGTTCAGTGGCCGTCTCTCAGTTTTTGCCTTACCTTTGATAAGTAATCTCTCGATTAAAAACCATTTGAGACCTCAAACCACTTCAATATCTCAAATCTTCTCAAAGAAATACCAAGGTAGTTTTAGTTGTTTTTGACATTGATAAGCCCTTGGAGCTCCCCGGATAGCCAAATCCTGAACAATCAGTGTTCATCTCTCTGGATTGGCAAAGCCTTCAAAAAGTCGTCTAATAAGTATAGTCATTTACAGGACCAATCTACTTCGATCCCTCCATTTTTTAAAAATAAATAGAACATTTTGGACAACTGTCAAGTCTTCAATTGACCCCTAAAAATTCACCAGAGATCCAAAATTCAGTCTGTCAGTGGCCATCTCTCGATAGTTCCAATATCCTTAAAAGAGTGTCACCCCAAACCATGTCGTCAAGAAACTCTACAAGCCTCAATCACTACATTTGGTCCCAAATAGTTCAAAACACTCTTTGATTGGTTTTGGCACATGATGAACCCCCGAAAGTTCCCCAGAACCCAAATGCTACAAGGTCAGCCCCATTTTCTCAGTATTTCCTCTCCCCTCAAAAGACTGTATACCGAAGGAGGTTAATTATAGACTCAAGCTAGCCCAAAATCCTATTCTTTAGTGAACTATAGATAGTTTTCCCCACCAAGTAACCTCCCTTTGAAAAGCTCCCAAAGATTGCCCAAGAGCCCAAAGACTAGAATGTCAGTTCTTATGGCACCAATATAACCTTTACTACTATGTGACCCATCAATTTTCTACGGAAAATTCAATCAACTCTAGTGACCTTTTTAGCTAAGATTTTCTACTTGATAAAAGAGGGTTTTGAGCATGATTTCATGCCAAGGTCTTAGTTTTCAGAACGGTCTGAGCTAGTGTCTCGAAAAATCCAAGGGTCACATTTTATCTCAAGATCTCAAAGACCAATTTTATCATCTTACCCTTCTTATAAATAATTGAGAGATTTTGAGGTCAATTAAACCCTAATTTTCCCAACTTGCACTTATTGTAATCCATTTTCAACTGAACCAATGCGACCGGAACATCTGAGACTTCAAAAGCGTAATTTAAGTTTATGTGTTTTTTAGCACGAGAACCTAAAAAGTAAGGTTGCACAGTAAAGGGATATTTTCCCTTGAAATTTCTTTATTACATATTAATGAGCTAACAACTTTTAACTTCTAGCTCATTAATACATTCACACTAAGGGCATTCACTTTAGGCCTTAGATGAGGATCTCCCTTATGCACGCCCATGTACCCCCTCTAATATCAACCATATGAATTTTAATAATCCACATGATTCATCCCTAGTCCCTCATTTAGCACAAACCATCTCACCCCTTGATTGCACCCAACCAATCAAAAGAAGTAGCTCATGAGCGAAGTTTCATCTCTCACCCTTAATTCCCCTAAAGCCCAAACTTTATCAAAGCCACTCATTTTAGCAAACCCTAATTATAATCTTAGCCCTACACCATCTCATTTATCCACTCATCTTCTAATCCTAGCCATTGGTTGCTCTTAACCAATGGCATGAGTACTTTTGCCTCTAATCTATCCATTCTTAGCCATTGATCTTCCAAGGGCTTAAGGATTGATCCTAGCCCTTCAACCACATCCTCAAACCCCTATAAATAGCCCCAATTTCAGACTAAAGAGGGAGGATTTTCTGAAGAAAAAATCAAAAGGAAAGAAGAAAAAAAAAAGAGGAAAAGCCCTAAGCAACTAACCCTTGCCCCAACCTTTGGAAGAGGTAACCCTAAACCATCTTTCTCATTGAATGCTAAATTTGATTCAACCATTTTATTTTCATATTTTTTTACATACTGTTATGATGTAGAATACATGCTCCATGATTGCCTCTTAAAGGGGGCTACACAGTGGAGACAACATGTCTCTGTTGGACTTATTTTTTACCATAATACCTTGTTAATATATATATATATATATATATATATATATATATATTATATTATAGGGATTGGAATGATCCCAAATTTTAATGGCAGGCTCCTGGATAGGTAATCTACATATATTAAAATTTTTATGTTTTGAGAGCATATTTGGGGCTCGGATTAATCCCCCCAAATCTGACCTAAAAACTATTTTTTTGTGTCCCTTATTTACCTTTCTACTATGCATAATTTTTTTGTGATTTTTGTGGTTTGAATTTGAACCTAATTTTTTTTTACATAATACTCTCATAAAGGTCCTATATGCCCATTTAAAATTTCGGGATTTTAAAACCCTTATAGGGGGTCCAAATAGGCCAAAAAACAGGTTATTTCCAATTATAAACGCTTGAATTTTAAGCAATTAAAATTCAGGCATTAAGCCAAATGTTTAGGCGTATTGAAATTCAAACGTCAGGTTGGGGGACCCACTACAATGGTTCATGAACCTCTCATGACTCACTTACAGACATAGAAAGGGTTTGACCAACCTTAATAATCCAAGATGCACCTGTGGGCCTCTATTTCTCCATACACTTGAATTTCTATTATGGAATGGAAATTTAGGCACTAAGCCCTAAAAATTTAGGCGTCAATGCAATTTCAGGCGTCAAACCTTAGACTAAATATATTTTAGTTTTAATTTTTTATGTTTATTGTTTTATTATTTTTGTATAATGACCTAAGTTCTAAAATTTAGACTACATACCCATAAGGAGGTCCTCTGCCATTTTGCAAATCCCCAAAAAGTTTAGACCCCTATAGGGGGTCCAAACTAACAAGAATAGGCTGTTGGACTTTCGTCCAGTTAGGTATGCCTAAATTTTAAGCAATTAAAATTTAGGCACTAGGTAAAATTTTCAAGCGTTGGACAAATTTCAAGCGTTAGGCCTGTCTAAAATATTTCAAAATTTTCAAAGTGGGATGGGGGGCCTGCAAGGTCCAACATGAATGTGGAGTGACCCTAAGGCTGGTCCCTGTGCAGAAAGTCCACAAGACCAAGCATGGGAAACACCATTAGCCTGACACCTAAATTTACATGTTGTAAAAATTCAAGCATCAGGTATAAAATTCAAAACTAGACTTTAAAAACAAATTAAAAATTCATTTTTTACAACACATACAATTATAGAAATTTTAAGACATGTATGCTATGAGAAGCCACCCTAAAAAGGTGGGTGGTTAGGGTGCCTAACACCTTCCCCAATCACAACAAAATAACTTACCGTGCGAGCAATTCCGCACCCAGTGACTCCGGTGGATGCACGTGCCTAAGGACTTCGATTAACACTCCAAATCGCTTCCAATGACTCCAGTAGAAGCTCCAAAACCCACATCCAGTGACTTCAACGGGTGCTCAAGTGTTCAATGACTAGTGAAAACTCAACATTTGTGTAGAATCAAGAATGACTTTTAGTTTCTCAGAACTCTTATGAGGTAGATGTGACAAATAAGCTCTTCTTAATTGGCAAGACCTTCTTTTGAAGATGGAAGTCAATTTTCCTATATAAGTTTTCTCTCCAAGCTTTCCAACATTTTCCTTAGGGTAGGATAGCTAAGTAGGACAACCCACACTTAGATTTACCAGAGTAATAGAGCTATGGGGTAGTCTAGGGTTGGCTTGTACAAAATCCACAAGATTTCCACTCTAAAATGGCTAAGATGTGTGGATATATATTGTCAATTCCATATTGTATAAAATACATAGAGTGGTAGATTGGGCATGACATGAGCACATTGCATACTTTGAGTCATGTCTCTAATCATCAAGTGTTGGTTTCTAAGAAGGAAGTCAAGCTCCATCACTTGAAGCCTAGGATGATCCATTCCCAAGATTGCCAAGGTTCGAAAGCTTAAAGACTCGAAGTTCATCAAAGTCAAGAAAGGTTTGTGAAGGTATATAACATGATAAACCTAGGTTAAAAAGAACAAAAGACCTTAACATAGCCTTATGGACTAACCCATACCTCCTACATAGATTCCCAAGTGAGTGAAAGTAGGATCAAGGCATACTGACAGAAAAACTAGGGAATCGGATCGATCCAGATGGGGTCAGATCAATCCGCACTTAGCAGATCGATCCACAACTTGTCGGATCGATCCGTGTGGATCAATCCGACATAGCCGAATCTATCCGCAATCGTAGAAATTCAAAAATAAAAACAAATCTACGTCTGTGATTTTTTTACTGTTAGGGTAGATGCCAAATCAAGGGTGCATGACTGTGCTCATCCCCTATAAGTATGAGAAAAGCTCAAGAGAGCTCTCTAACACTCAAGAATCCAAAAAAAAGGTATACAAAAAACAAGAGGAGAAATCTTGAGAGAAAGAGCAAGGCATTCAATCACACCAACTGTCAAGTTGGCTCCATACATGAGCATCCATTGAAGATCAAGAAGCCATTTAAGTGTTTTCCCAGCACTTTTCACATAAAGAACAAGAAGAGGGAAGCAAGGTGAGGGGTTTACTCCTAAGTAAAACCTTGTAAAAAGCTCTAAGAAGCAAGAGGCACTCTTGGAAGATTGGTGGAATATATTGACATACAAGCTCAACAAAGGAACAACCACCTTCATGTGCATCAAACAATACATCAACTTTGTGAGGTAAATTGTATTGATTTAAATATTTTCTTGTAAATCATAGCATCTGCCAGAGACACCGGGTGTAAAGTGTAGATCGCTCCGGCCAAAGACACCGGGAGTAGAGCTTGTTTTGGAAGTAGATAGGTTTTGTAATTTTATCATTGATTGTAATGTAATTCAATCTAAAAAAAATGTAGTCACTCTGTTGTGAGCTTTAAGAGAGGATATAGGCCCGAGTGCCGAACCATTATAAACATTATGTTGTGTGTATGCTTGTGGTATGAATTGTCTCTTCTCTCTCCATATCTATATGACATGTATTACATCTGCCATATGATCTTTCGCATTTGCTATTAAGTAGGAAGTTGAATTGATTGAAATATTAAAATTGAGAATTATCATTGACTTGCACTTATAATAGTTGAATTATATCTTGGTGTGCACTAAATTCCAAGATCTATTATAACATTTGAAAGTGGAATTTTGATTGGGAGTAAGTTTGAAAGAATTTTTAGAAATCCTATTCACCCCCCCCTCTAGGATAAAATCGGACTTTCAATTGGTATCAGAGCAAGGCTGCTCATAAACGGTTTAACCACCTGAGTGGAAAGATCAAAATTCCTAAAGGAAGTCCTAGTAAAGAAATCCTAGAAGTACCCTAGAAAACTTTAAAATGTTTAAAAAGGAAGGTTGATCAATTTCTACTCCTCCCTACTTCAATGGGATAGAGTACATTTATTGGAGAACTCGAATGAAAATATTCCTAAAATCTTTGTGCCATCAAGTTTGGGGCTCAGTAGTGAAAGGCTATACTAAACCCTCCACTCGCCCAAGTAAGTGGGTAGAGTCTGAAGTGGAAGCCTATGAAACAAATCACAAAGCTCTAAGTGCTCTACATCATGTTTTAAGCCCTGATGACCTATGTAGGATAAGTGAATTAGGGACCGCTAAAGTAGCATGGGAGTTTTTTTAGAAGACCTATGGGAG
>JAOXJP010253947.1:0-21695 GCA_025762735.1 Platanus orientalis | reverse complement strand
AAAGAAATCTTCTGAAAATATTATTAATTCCAAGATACTTTCCTTCGAACTACAATGCCACATAAATACTATTTCGTCCTAAAATGAAATTAGGAAAGCAAATAACGAAAAGTAGAAAGACATGCTTAAAAACATATTTTTATGCATAAAACAGATTTTTACTATAAATCGTAAAAACGCCATTTTTGAGGCCTAAACGATGGAATTTGGCTTACAGACGAAAAATCCATGGCTTTCATGGATCTTGAAGATTTCGTCGTTTCTTTTTAGACTATCAAATTTCGTGAAATTCTGCAACTTTCTATAAATAGCAAAATTTGTATCAATTATACCAAATTCTATCGATTCTTGCCTTTCTTGTGAAGATCTTCTTGGTTAAGATACTCCAACGCCATTAATTCAGAATTTGACAACTTAGCATCTGTCGATCCTTCTACATCAAATCTCCTCTACTCCACAAGCGTAAACCGCACTTAAGACTGGAATCTTTATAAATATCAAAATATAAATTCCATATGAGATCCTTTGAAGAAGTGTGATCTAGGAAGTCAGCTATTTCTTCCAAGTCAGCAGGGAAAAACTCATTTATCTCATCAAAGATGATCTTAATGTATGGGCAGCAGTTAATGATTTCACTCAGTGGGACCCCTTCAGTATTGCTGACACGACTAGGCAGTAAACTAAGGAGCTTGAAGATTGTCTCACGCTCAAAGTAGAAATACAGCTGTGAATGATAACGCCAGGGTAACCATAACAGTAGACTGTATAAATCCTATCATAAGGCATAAGGTGATTATTTAAGCTGTAACCGATGGAGCAGTCATTAAGGTCATCAACTTGTGCAGGACAGTTGCCAACAGCTTTGATGGTGTCATTTTGCATCACAACAGGGCCTGAGCTGCCTGCCATGCGTTTTGATAAGCTGGCTCCTAGCTCTGTGAGATCTTCAGCTTGAATCTTCAAACACTGTTTAGCCCGAAAAAGATATATATATTTTTTTCAGTATGGACGAGAACATGCATAGAGGATCTGCATAAATTTTAGAAGGCAAGCAAGAACTACAAGCCAAGTCACACACACACGACACATGCACACACACACACACACACACTGTCTTGAAATATATCCATAAAGACTTTGGCATAGGGTATAGGAGAATTAGTGGTAGCTAATAAATCATTTCTTCCTGTAATAATGTGTAGATGGGATACAACCAACCAGATCACATGATTTGCAACCCTCTTGATGGCTATGAATTATACTCTCAGATTTTTATTTTATTCTTCTGTTTCTCACCTTATAATTCTGTTTTAACACCAACAAAATGACTTAGAACTAATGATATATCAAATTTGATGAGAAATACGGATTCTACTCTCAGCTTTTTATTTTATTTTTCTCTGTTTCTCACCTTATAATTCTGTTCAACTCTCCAACAAAATGCTTTAGAATTAATGTTACATCAAATTCGATGAGAACTATGTTAATTGCTTTTGAAGTCAGGTTAGTAAAAAGCTTTCAATTGCAACCAAGCTTTTGAATCTTTTTCATAAAACATGGAGAATTATCTTCTTTTTTTGGAAAGAAAAAAAAGCATTAGGTTAATAAGCTGATAAGCATCAGAGTGATAAAGTAAAACATTCAATAAAAAAAAATACCTCCTTTGCCACCTTTATCTTGGAGTCATTCTGTCCTTCAACTGGAGCTTTACCGCTAACTTCAATCCCCTCTTCAGCCAATGCTTGGAAAACCTATTTGAGCAAAAACATCAGATTCTTCCCAGTTTTGAAATCAAGTTTGAGCAGCCATTAACTGCAAACAAGGAATTTGCCTTTTCACGGATTTTGCATGGATCAAGTCCTGTTGGGTTAATGCATTGTATTCAACCCGAGATATAATCTGGGATGATGATCCGAAAACCCCGAATATGACCCGAAAAATTGGTGTCCGGATCCGACCCGCACAGATTAGGGTTTTGGGAGTTTATATTTAGGATTTTCTCAATTTCTGTGCTGTCACACTGTTCATTGTAATATCTGTTCTTCGATCACAGTGAAAGCTCTTCTCCGTTTTCGCCCATGGACGTAGGCTTCAAAGCCGAACCACGTAAATCATCTTGCTCTTGTGGTGTGATTGCCTTCTGCTTTATTTTCTCTCTTCTTGTTTGTTGCATACGATCATAGATCTAGGTTTTCGCATAACAAGTCCAAGGCTTTCAAGCACATCTTTCACCCTCCAGTGTTCAATGCGCAATAGCCCAAGAAGAAGGTGCTCGGTTCTGACAGAGTTATGAACTGAGACGTTCATCCAACATTAATTAGTTTTCTCATAATATTTATTAAACACTAAACTTCACATCTGAATCAACGTTTGATTTATTAAAAGTATGAACCTAGTAAAAAGGTGCGAGAGAAATTACATAGACAGCAGGCTTCCTCAGCCGCGAAATCCAATGCATGCATTGCCAGAATACTAAATGGAACAACTTCCACTTCCTGAAAAACAAAACCGCGTGCTGAGTGCTTTTTCACATGCTTACGGGCAGCATTTAGATTAATGCCTAAAGAATTCAAGATTCTCGCAGCAATTTCAGTTCCTTCTCTGATAAGAGCCAACAGAATTTCGTTCGGCCCCACATGACTTTGGCCTAGGCGTTTTGCTTCCTCTTGGGCAAGCAAGATAACTTTAATACTCTTCACTGTGAAGCCAGAGAAGGAGTACTCCGACATGGCAATGGCAATGCCTCGGCTACTCTTTCTGTGCCGGGTTGAAATAATGGCTGTTGATACTGTAGAAAAAAGATCAACGCTCTGCATTCCCATGGCATCTAAAGCATTAGATCCCCATAATCCTGTAAATACTGCATGCTCCGTGGACGTGCTTTCACATGGCATATTTCAGCACCTGTCTTGTTAGTTAATCTAAATTGTTGAAGATGACTTTTACTAACAATTGCACCAGAAAAGAAATTTGGCAGAATTAAACAAGAAAGAGACATGATCGCATCCAGCAAGGGAAACGTCTGCAGCTTTCAATAAATACTGTAGGCAATAAAGATAAACAAGATTAGAATAATCCTTGGATAACACTATTGGTCCCAGAAGCAACAAAATTTGAGCAATAAGTTCAAAAGTACTCTTAATAGATGCCTTTCAAGAAACTAAAAATTGGAACGATCCTAATTAATTTGGTGCTAATTAAATGTACCAATAATGACGAAGAACTAAAGCATTTAATCTGTATTTTAGACTATTACTAGGAAAAACCCAATTGAACAATGCACGTAAAAGTTTACAGGTGGGATGTCACTCAATTTGAGAAATAAACTCTATTTTATGGGTTGAAGAGAGTCAAGAAACCAATAAAAGAATAAAGATGGGATCCTTTTCCATTTTTATAGCCATGTTAGAGCACCATAGACCTTTGGCAGTGCAATTACTTTTGCATGACACAGTACACATCGCCCCCAAATCGCAATGCATTTATTAAACCATTCATTTAGTCCATCTTTTGGATGCGAACACAACATTTATAACGACTGCGTCACATGTGAGGACCATTTTGTGAAACAGTCTAACCTTTTATGTCCACCTCGGCAGTGACACTTGACTATAAGCTTTGAAATTTTCAAAAGGTCCACTCCAATATAATCTTGGTTGGGGCTATAACCCTTCAAACACTGTCTAATTGACTGGATTGACATAAAGGTAGACGATCCGACCAAGGCATACACAATAAATGGAAACAACCTTAAAAATCTAGTGTGAAGCCACTGACTTCCTCACTCAAAAGGAAACATTCTTGAAAACTCTTGGAATTTCTCTCCTCTTATAGAGAACATGAATACATGATATGATATAAGAAGGAATTTCCAATCACTGATACAGAACCTATGCAGATGGAACAAAGATATAAATTTGGAAACTTGAGAGAGAAAATTAAAGGGTTAAAGGAACAGTTGGAATCATTGAAAAAATGCACCATGAATAAGGAAATTGCATAAGTCACGATGATATCTAAAGAATTGAATCTAGTTTTATAAAGAGAAGAAATAATACAAGCACAAAAATCAAGAGTAAACTGGCAACAATATAGAGATACGGATATTAAATTCTTCATATGTCCAAACTGGCCATCGAACCGGTTAAGTGGACGATTCAAGCCCAACCAGGTTCGACCGTTAGTTTACATAATCCAACCCCGGTTCGCTTTAAACATAAGTATCATGTAATAATATACTAAAAAAATAAAACAATTCATAATGCATTAGAATGCTTATGACTGGAATTCTAATTTTAGACACACCAAAAAAATGTAATAAAATACCAAAAATAAATAATTCATGGAAAGTGGGATTGGAATTTAGAAAAACACGTTTCAATTTTTTTTCCTTCTAATATTCTATAAAAATAAAAACCAACTGGTTATGACCTGTTTTGCCTATTATATGTGGTTTATGGCAGATTATGGTTTTAAGCTTTTATAGAACTGTTTAAAGTGCTGGTTCTGGTCAAACCAGACCGGACCTGGTTTCAAAACTATGGCAATGAGAATTGAAATAAACTTCACTTTATTCTCTCTCTAAAAAAAAAAAAAACTTCACTACATCCAAATACCAGGAAGAACTATTATCCACATCTCCTAATTTTGAGGATATTGATGTCTCGTCGAAACAAATTTTGAATAAATTATTAGATGAGGATAAAACATTACTTGATTTACCATTTGCTAAAAATGATATCAGAAAGACAGCTAATAATATAGGAAGTCTGAAAGCCCCAGGACTAGATGGTTTCATGCTGGATTTTACCAAAAATGTTGAGACATTACATGAGAAGATATTACAAAGGTGATGATGCAGAACAATGTGAAACCACTTCCAATAACAAAAAAAAACCCAAAAATAAAAATCTAGAAATTTCAACCTAGGGGTAATTTTGTATATTTCCATAAAATTGAAAAATTACCAAAATACCCCTGAGATGTGTCAAAATCCAAACTCTAGAGTTATTCTACACAGGTTCTCAGGGTGTTCTCATAAAAATTTCATCAATTTATGAGGTCTCTAGCTATTTATTATAGAAAAACCTCAATTAGGCCATGCCCGAAACTTGCAGAAACCTCACAGAATCAAGCACAACCTTAGCAACAATCAAGCTATCAAAATACTGTGCATACCTCTTAATATAGGTCCAAAAACCTCTTGAAAACTGTATAGATCTCCCCCAAAGCTTGCTCCAAAGTATGCCAAAAAAATTCAATGAAGATTGCTCCAAGAGTAGGTGTCGCATATGACCCTGTTTTTGGCTTCCCCAATTTAATAGGGAGAGGTCTGATGAGAGAGAAAATCCTCCTATATGGGTCGCCTAGGGGTTATAGACACCTTGGTGGAATGATTCGATCCAAGGGGAAGGAATAGAAGGTGGGTGATCAAATCTTTCAATGAAGGTTTATCTAAAATGAGCTTTTGGATTTCAGTCCACTTTAACTAAACTATTCAGAGGCAAACACTGACCCAATATCTAGAATTTCAAATTCCAAAATAAATAAATAAGCAAAATAAAACCAGACATCCACCTTCACATGTAAGAAAAAAAAAAAAAATCAATAGATTGCAAGGGTTTCAAAGATTCCATATATATATATATATATATATATAAAGATCAAGGAAAGATCCCAAAACCTATGTGTCTAAGAAATGAAAGAATTCAGATCTCATAGATCTGACCAAGTCTTTATGGTTAGGCATGAGCTTGGCCAACCCTTTGACACGAATCCATCGCCTTCCAATTGGGACCTAAGAAAGAGAAACAAACAATAATAATAATAAAAACACAACCAAGAACTGAAGGATCAAAGTGCATTCTTTCTTTAAAAATACTGGTT
Source organism: Platanus orientalis (assembly GCA_025762735.1). Taxonomy (NCBI): domain Eukaryota; kingdom Viridiplantae; phylum Streptophyta; class Magnoliopsida; order Proteales; family Platanaceae; genus Platanus; species Platanus orientalis. Next base: position 15,809 of record JAOXJP010253947.1, on the reverse strand, counting down.
ATCAGGATATGGCTAATCATATTGCTCTAGTACAGTCTATAGGCCAACATCTGAACCCGTCCATTGCATGAGTTATTGTTTTGTAGGGTGTAAAGATGCGTTCACCACCGAAATCAGTTCCTAATTTATGACAGGGCTAGTCTGATTTATACTTAACAGTGGCTTTCTCTAATATATGGTTGATCTAATGCCAAATTGATGCACAAGCAAAGGATTTCCTATCAATGCAACGGAAACCTCAATCATTATGTAAGCTTATGTTTTGTAGAATTGGCTCAACAGGGAATTGAAACTGTGGTTTTAGATCATAAAAATTTAAATACAATTCTGGATTATAGTGGGCCGTAGGGATTGTGCAGTGTTTAGATGGATTTGCAGGGGAGTTGTCGTCACAAGATGAATTTGCACCAATGTCCCACACCAATTTCATGTAATGAGATAAATCTCTACTAATTTAAAGATCAATTGATGCACAAGAAAAGGAATTCTTATCAAGGCAACAGGAAACCTCAAATCATTATTGAAGCCTAGGTTTCTTAGATTTGGTTCAACAGGGAATTGAAACTTTGGTTTTGGATTATATAAATTTAAATACATTTCTGGATTATGGTGGGCAGCAGGGGTTGTGCAGTGTTTTGATGCACTTGCAGGGGAGGAGTTCTAGTTATTTTTTAGGAGCTTCTTGAGTAGGGCAGTTTTTGCCACACGAGAGGAAATCACCTACAGTTCAAAATACCTCTATAGTCCAAATGGTCCTATTACAGCCACAAATGTGTGTGAGAGATTTGAATATCAAACCTTAGTCGAATCACACCCACATTTTTAACTATGGTAGCATTGATAGGACCATTTGGATTATAGAACGAATTCAAACTGCAGATGATCTTCTCTCTTGCTACATGCATGATAAGCTTATATTCTCATAGAATGACGAAGCTTTCTTCACTTGCCATTTAACTTTGTTGCTCTGGCGTATTACTCATTTCATTCTCTTAGGTTGGCAAAATGATTAAAATACAAGATTTTACTATTTAGAAAGCATTCTCAGTTGGATACAGTCGTGTGAATATAGTGCTCAACAACAACTGTACTAGCTAATGCTTCTATGGCTATATACTTCAAAACTTGATTGAGTATATAGGATATGTACTTAGTAAACGAGTAATTTAGTAAGATGACTTGGGAATTAAAACTGAAATTTAGGCTGGGTTGAGGAACACCAGCCCAGCTCAGAACATATTCCATTCTAAAATGTGGTCTTCATAACATAAAACATTATATAATATAAAATATATTATAATTAAATGTTGGGTCATAATAATATGGAATACTGTAATTAGGGCTGAGCTGAGGCCTACCCATGAACTTGGCCCAATCCGAAATAAAACTAATGGAGCCCGCCCAAACATCCAGTCAAACAAATTGACCTTTGCGCTAGCCTGGCCCAAATTGCTGCCCTACCTAGAAGTAATCCTCATCTTAGTCATGTTGCTACGCTCCATAAGTTAGGTTTCAGCACAAATAACCCTCAATACATGGTCCAAAAATGTAAGTACACAAATTTGCTTTTCTAATTAAAATATTAAAGCTTCAAAAGCCAACACTACAAGGGAAATAATTCAATCAAAAGACTTGGGTAAACGGCTAATGTAGAGAAACACTGATTACATGGTTAATTCAAATGTTATTTATCTAATGAATAATATGGGTTGGCCATTTCATCTCTCAATATGGCCTAATCTAACATTATAAATATGAACAATTCACGTGAAAGTCTTTTCCTTGTAAATAATGACGTCTATTTTTTTTTTTGATGAAATGACTTCTAATTAATTAACTATTTTGTGCCAAATCATATACATAACATGTATGATAGCAAAGAACTGAAAGAAGTTTCCACCAGTGCAACAACCATTATAATTGTTAGAGTGGTGAATTCTGATCGATGAATAATTTATTTAGTCATCCAATTAGGCTAATTATCCATTATTGGAAATAAAATTAATAACCATTTCATTTGACATGCGTATTTTATTTCCCAATTAATTTACATGTTTCAGTAATGTTGATTTTTGGATGTAGGAAGTAACAGGTAATAATGGTCGTTCACCGTTCAAGAATTCTCATTTAGGTAGGTCACACCTAGCATACATAGTCTTCTACTCAAAAGATTGTCTTCTGAGAGTATGATATATATACATCAAAGAAATTCATTGTCTACAAAGAGTGGAATACACTAATTTTTTTTTCTTCAATTGTGCTACTCAATAACGGCTAGTTTAAGTTCTACGCATTTCTTGTAATATTGTCGTTCTTTCAGCTAAAGATTATTTCATATGGTATGAGAGTCTAGAATGCGCAGATACAAAAGTGACAAAATCTTTTGGATCTTTGGTTGCTGACATAAACTGCATAAACACATGAATGTCAAGAATTGCAAGCTTACCTGGGTGTTCAAAGGCTTCTAAAAAAATATAAGACCCTTTTTTTTTTTTTTTTCCCTAAAACATTCTTGACAAAAGAGAAGCCAGCGGTAGATTGGTTTTAATGGTTTCTTCACTTAACAGATGCTATTGTTGTGATAGTATCTCGAATTCAACCCGTTTGTGTCATTCGGAGATGAGTGACCTGAATGACCTGATGATTTTTACTCGATTCCAGGTCCAACCCAACCTACCCATTGATTAGGGTTTGTCTTGGATTCAATAGGGGTTTCTTGGGAACAAAGCAACCACATTGTAATCTTATTCTTCATTCATAGAGAAATTCTCTTGATATTAAATGTGTAAATCATTAATGTGCTGCTATTTTCTTTCTTCTACTTTATTAACATACAAACTCCAAGTCTAGGGCATCGCAAAACAGCTATTGCAGCCAAAAACTAAAATAAAGCATATGAGGAACATTTTATATTATATCCTAATGGTGATGCCTTTGCCTCCTTAGGGTGATACATTTCATTCCTTTAGTGGAGATATTGTAGGATTAATTAACTACTATGATATACGTGGATTGGTTGCTTAAATTTGAAAAATGTGTTTGCGTATGCTACTAATATGATTATGGCGACCACAACCAATGGCTTTTCAACAACGGGCTCTAAATCATTATCTCGATTTGACAAAGACATACCCGATTACCACATTCGGACCAATAAGAACCACATCTGATCATCCAAGAAAAGGAAATAATGTTCTGTCCCACCGTTACACACAAAGACTTTGGTGTACAGGATTAAACCCATAAAAACGATTTTCAATTGAAAAAGTAGGTACCAGAAATGTATAGGATTAAAACCGTAAAAGAGGTGTTCAAATGAAAAAGTAGATGCTTATACAGAGGCATCAAATTCAAATTCCAAAAGAAAAAAAAAAAAAGTCGTCTTGTTCTGTGGTATGGGGACATGGTGGGACAGAACATTTTTTTTCCAAAAAAGTGTTGTTTATTTTTTTGGGAGTACGTGTACGTCTCTGAAACCGGAAGATTATTTATGGGCAGGAGAGGATCTCCACTCGATTCCGAATGGTGACAACTGCACCACCTCATCGCACCAGCATAGATACTATCAACCAAGTCAGGTTTTGAACAACATTAGTCATGATAGTCACCTATGCATTTTATAATTGGTATTAGACATGTGCTTCCTATTCAAAGAAAAAAGAAGAAATGGTTGCATGGCATGACTTTATCAGTGACTTAATCATAAAGAATCTAGGGTTGACTGAGCTCAGCATGATCTAATTAACATAATCGACTACTGAATCATTAAGATCCTAAGTCTGTGTTTCCCCCACAACTGGCCACTAAGTATGGAACTTGTTCGGAAAGTGTCTAGAATTCAACCTGACATGTAACCCAGATGTTGATCGGAAAAAAACCCGATACGATGGGGATCTGTCGATTTTTTTGACTCATATTCTTGACCTGATTGGACCCATGAAGAATAAGGTTTCGTGGGGATATTTTGGGCTTCTTAAATTTCATGCCATTGCATTGTTCATTCATAATGAAATCTCTTTCGCCATTTTCACATGTGGAGACAGGCTTCAAGCCGAACCATATAAATCTTCACTTGTTTTTTATTGCTGTTTTTGCTATTTTTTTCTTTCTATTTTGTTTCACACAACTCCAAATCTAGGTTTCTGCACAATAAAACTACTAGTAGCTTTAGCACAGTAACTGGATTAGTCAATTAAACAATAGCTCTCTTGGAATGTCCTCATTGACGGAAATGCTGGTTTGGCGTACATAATTGCTGCTGCTAGCTTTTTCATGTAATCTGCAACACCTATTACAAGAGACACTTGTAGCATAGCTACTTGTTCTCTAAGATCAACTAGGTTTCAAGATTTGGGAGTAGAGATAAGAGCTTGATCTGGTCTTTGATAGTTTCTTGATCTGGTACAGTGTGACCTTTTTTTTATAATTTGTTTTTGATAAAATTTCATGGTATATATAGCCTTGTGGAACAAAAAAATAAAAATAAAAAATGAGCGAGTTTAAAGATGGGGAATAACCTCCACCCGTAGTAGAAAAAGAGGAGAATTTATTTTATCACATAGTTTGGGTTTCCAAAGAGTTAGGGACTTGGTGTTGTTTCAAAATCGTTAGGATTCTTTATTCTTTAGTGTGATTGAAACAACACACCACTACGTTGCATTTTTCTCTCCCTTCGGACTTGAGCATAGGGGATGCGTGCCATTTCACGGTTCCAGTTGACTGTACTATTCAGTACTGCTTCTTATTTCCCCCCGTCCATTGTATGGCTTCCCACTCTACTGGGATTGTTGAAATAGGGCTCAGATTATGTGCAAACGTATCTCGTGAGAACTGTACAAACAGCACCAGAGAGGCTGACACATCAGTACCAAAAAGTAATTTACACTATTTGGGGGGCACTTATCACTTTTCGGTGCTGATTTGTCTGCACCTTGATGCCGCTTTTACAGTTCTCACGAGATTCATTTTCACCTAATTTTTCTCCATTGAAATATAGAAAGTATATTAACTTAGTATTGAAATATAATAAGTATATTAACTCTAACATCTCCCATAATCTTAGGGTTTTAGGAAAAACGATTCGTTAGGTTGGGATCGTTGGACCCAAATATTCTCCTGGGTTTATACCTATTTCCCCATTAATTGTCTAAGAATGTCCTTCCTAAGGGGGGAGTTTTGAAATATAATAAGTATAATAACTCAGTGTATGGTTAATTGTTTTATATTAGAGGGATGGAGAACGAACAAGCATAATAAGGAAAAAAGGAGAGGAAATTGTCCACAGTTTGAAATCCCTCTATACGGTCACACCACAACAACACATGTAGGTGTGATTTGGCTGAAGTTTAAAATTCAAATCTTTTTTTGTAAAATTTTATTTTTGGTACTTACAACATATTATAAAGAGAAGATTAATCCGGGGCAGCCCCTAGATTGGAACATAAATATGGAGAAACAGAGTTCTCAAACCACACAGGACGCAGGGACATCCATTCATCACTAATAAGACTATTGGATCCCCCAATTCACCAAAGGGAAAGGATCTGCTGCACCCAAAACAATGTTCCCCGATGTCCCTACATGCAAAATGGGAGGTGTATAGGGCTAAAACTATAAAAACAGTTTTCAAATAAAAAGAAATAGGTACCCATACAATGGGGTTTATAAGGTTAAAACCATAAAAAAAAGTATTTGAATAAACGTTTGAGAGGCGCCATATTCAAAAAACCATCATGTATCTGCTTGTGGTGTGGGGACATGAAGGAACATACTGTTTTCAGTCCAACAGATCCTTTCCCTTTGTGAAAATATGAACAGGCTCATTGAGATCTTGAGGATATCAAATCACATCAAATTTTGTCACTTGATAGGGCTGTTTGAGCTGTAGAGGGATTTAAAACTGTAGAAGATACCTGCTTGGAAAAGAAGCTTTCCTATACAGGCTGTTTTATTCGGAATCATATCCTCTGTGCCACCTTACAGTGTGTCACAGACACAAAGGTGGGTGGGGCCTGCAAAAAGTGTATGGGTCCCACCCCCTTTGTGTCTATGGCTCACCATGGTACACTGTAAAGTGGCACAGGGGATACGGTTCCATTTTATTCTTTTCTAGACGCTCAACCGTACTCCAAGAATGTGGCTGGCTTTGGATTAGTCACATTTATAGCATGTATCATCCCTAAACCTCATCTTGGACAACAATTTTCCAATCGGACAAGAGAATTTTACATTTTTCCAACTAAAGAAGTTGAGAAATTGACTCTGATAGTGGCATGGAAATTTGTTTTGTTTTCTTTTCTGGAAGGGGCCACTTGGCCTTATCTAGGGCTGTCAATGAGCCAAGTAAGCTTGGCCGTCATAAGCCGAGTATGAGCTTCCAAGTGAACTTGTCTTGCAAAGTGAGCCGGAGTCGAGTTGCAAGCGGTAATATCACCTGCGCCGACCAAAAAGTGAGATGAGACACAAGGGGGGTATCATTTTACTTTGTTAAAAGATCGGCTCATTGAGGGTGTTATATATGTATAGAATATGGGAGCAAATTTTTTTTGAGACCAACATTGGTTGCCAATGTGTGACCACTGACCACACCTAAGGCTAACATATGATGTGTAAAGTTAAAAACTGTAAAAAATATGCTCAACTTAAAAAGTAAGTGCCCAAAAAGAACCCAAATTCAAAAACACAACACCTGTAAGTTTGTTTACGTCACTCACTGGTCACACTAGCACAAAAAATAGTTTCTCATATATCTATATACATCCTATTTACGTAGTATGCTGCAGTTTGGGCCGGGCTATGTCTTTTGGGCTGGGCTAAGGCCTGCCTGAACTCGGCCCAAACAGTACTTCAAGCCTAAAATCCTAACCTGCACTCAGCCAGCCTGAACTCACACATGCCCAGTTCGCCCAAATTTCAAGCCAAACAAATCAGGCTCAGGGCCAGAGTTGCCCTCTTAACGGCCTTAACCATCGACTGACATGATGTATAGGGTTGAAACCGTAAAAACAGCTATTAAAAATAGCACCACGTGCCAGCCTTTATGTCTGAGAGCATGGGGAGTTTACAATTTAGGAGTATAACATTTGCTCTCATTTTGATTTTGGTGCCTTTTTTGGATCCTACTTTTTAAATGAACACCTTTCCTTGACACTTTTAACCTCATACATGCCATCAGTCAGGCTAGTGTGGTCACACATTTAGTCACACCACCCTTGGTCACAGAAAACTTGCTCTAAGGAGAGACCAAATTCAAAAATACATCATGTGTGAGTCTGTTGTGTAGATCACACATTGTCACACCAATTTGGTTGTCTTATTTCTTTTTTAGATGCTTAACCGTACTCCAAGTATGTGGATGGCTTTGGATTTGTCCCTTTTACAGTGTGTTTCCTTTTGTCAGTCTTATTCCCAATCCTAGAGATGACAGATTTCCCATAAATAAGGGAACAAATCTTCTGTCCAGGAATTGGTGTCCACGATGGTGTCTTGGACATAATGAGAGAATTTTACATTTTTTCAAACAAAGAAGTTGAGGACTTGACTCTTTAGTATTTATGGTAACTGCATGGATTTTTGGATAGGTGCTAGTTGGGCCTGCTGAAACCTCATAAGACAAACCGGTATTACCACTGTCGCGGGAAGGACAAACATCAACGTAATCCATAGCAGAATACTGCCCAGGACTTAAAGTCGCGACCTCTCCCTTCACTGGCATCAGAGCAAGGGGGGTATTGCTCCCCCTCAATGTGTGAATACCCCATGATTGAAATAAGTTGTCCCACCTTACCAGATGATGAGTTTACGTCAACTCCAATCTGACTGAACAGGTACCACTCCATTTTTTTGCTCAGGATGTGCCGCAATGTCTGACAGAAGGTGCATTAGCAAGTTTCATGTCCACGATGGTGTCCAGGGTGCCAAATGATTTCATTTGGAATAAAATGGGTGGGAATTTAAGATATCATCCAACCACCATTTTATTCCATGTGAAGTCATTTGGTGTCTTGAACAGGACATCTCTTTTGATTAATAAATACACAAGTACTTATTAATTGTATATTTACCATAATACCCTCCTTTGATCCATATGTATTGACTCAAACACCCTTTGTAAGGTCCCATGTTTGCCAATGGAGTGATACCTATTCATTGAGATTTGAGATGAATTAAAATCCCGGAGAATCCTTGCCCTCATATTAGGTGTACCCCTTAATGGGTGCCAATAGTGTGTCCGCAACTAACAAGTGACACGTCATGTTGAAAAAGTGATTTACGCTTTTTAGGAGGTGTTTTTCATTTTTTTTAATGTGACGTGTTGCCCCTCTGGTTGTGGGCATACCGTTGGCACCCATTAACGGGAGCACACATAATCCTTTGGCTTGCCCCCCTTAGGTGAAAATCCTGGCTCCACGGCTCTCTCTCTTGGACCATATGACAATCAACTCTGCTGGGAATGGTTTGAGGTCAAAAAAAAAAAAAAAAAAGGAAAAAAGAAAAGGAATTGTTAGAGAAGGTTGCCAATGCTTACACATTTGTTTCGAATAAAGAGCTGCACAATCACAATGCTTCATTAAACATATAACTTGCTAAAGCGTTAAAATTGGGTTTAAGTACTATTACTTGGGTTTAAGACCTCTCTTATGTTTGTTGGCGGCTCGGGGGACTTTTGAATGCTCCTCCTATCAGTTGTTTAGATAATTGTTGTTTCAATTTTTCTCCAATATAATCTTACCACCTATTTGAACAACTATCTCATACAATGTTTAAAAACCAGTTGGTTAACCAGGAAACTCGGTCGAGGAACTCGACTCGGCAGAATTCCTGGTTGATGAATCGCCAAAACTGGAATGAGGTCAGCAATTTGGTCACCAGATTATTTGTCTGAGTTTCTGAGTAACTCGGACGGGTTTTTTAATGATTCGGATGAATAACTCGTTTTACCCTTTCCATAACATGGAAACAATCATAAAATGTCTTTCATCTTGGTTACACCTCGCTGCTCATCCGTCATTCTTCTTCAAGAACCTACCACTGAAACTTTGCATTTCTATCGGCAAGATCTATTTATTCCATCCGGCCAGTTATTTTATATCAAAAAAAAAAAAAAAAAAAAAGAAAGAAAAAAGAAACAATACATGGATAAAAATAAAAGATAAAATCAGAAGAGGAAGAAGGAGAAGAATAAAAAGAAAGAATTGAAATCGAAAAGTTCACCAAATGCAATTTTTGTTGTCTTCCGGTTTGCCTGTTCATCCCCTACGTCTCTATTTCTCACCGTTAAAAAATAAAGGGAAAATAAGTATTTGCGCAAGAAACAGATCATGGATGATTTTACCTATTTTTAATGTTTTAAAATATTAATACATTTTAATAACTGGTAACCAAACAAGAATCCATAATAAACAAGATATGATGATCGTTCGCTTTTTTGTTTGGTAAAAGTCTGATGAAGGTACTTCGAATTATTATTATTTTATTGTTTTCATCTATTTTTTAGATATTAATATATTTTACTGTCTTGCAGAAAATACATTGTTGATAGAGGGCACATTGATAATACTATTTTAATTTCTTATATTGTTTTCTGTATTTAATAATATAATGCATCAACGTTTAATTATTCAAGTGGTCACTTTGTCAACAAGCAATAATAGCACAAACAAGAACAAACAACAACCATCTGATCATCCAACTACAACAATCATGGTAGACTGGAATCTTCATAAATATGGTAATATTTGTTCCATATGAGATCCTTTGAAGAAGTGCGATCTGAGGAGTCAGCTATTTCTTTCAAGTCAGCTGGGAAAAAAAGTCATTTATCTCGTCAAAGATGATCTTAGGCCCAGTCTGATTGCCATGAAAAGATTTTCCCATGACAAAATTATCTCAAAAATTCATTTTTAAGCTGTTTGATTGTCATGACAAGTTTTTTTTTTTTCATGTTTTTCTTGTGATTCTTTTATTTCATTTCCTTGTGGGATTTTCTTTTCTTTTCCACACAATTCATGGCAACCAGACTCGGCCTTAATGTATGGGGAGCAGTTAATGATTTCGCTCAGTGAAACTCTTTCAATAAGTCGAAGTGAGGAATGAACCAGGAGAAAGAAGAAAGATGAGAAGAACACCATAGAAATGGAAGAAAATCTAGATACCTCTAAGAGGTCCAGTCATCTCTTTATATAGAAAATATTCTTTACACCTTAGAAGAATAACAAATTAAATAACAACCAACAACCCAAAACACGTGTCATCACCGGATAACTAATACCGTTACAACAAAACCAATTACATAGCTGCTCTCACTTCCGTTATGCTTTTAACATCCCCTTTAAGGCCTACAGTGGAAAGACACAAAACTTGGATCGGAAGTGTTCAAATTTGAAAGAGAAAAGAGGCTTCGTTAATATATCCGGAAGCTGATTGTCTATAGGTACATGGCACACCCTTAGCATCTTTCAAAGAACCTTCTCTCTAGTAGTAAAGTGAAAATCAATATTAATATGTTTAGTTTGAGTGTGGAACACTGGGTTGATGCTAATGATATAGTAGACCGGTTATCGTACCATATAGTTGGCATAGTAAGAAGTACCAGAAGATGTAGCTCCTTTGAGTAGCATAAGTAACTAGCATATTTCAACCGTAGTAGATGCTAGACTCCGGTATTCAACCTCCATAGACGACCTAGATACTGGTGTGGATTTTGAACGCTAACCATATCCTTCGCTAACCTCTACTTAGGTTCTATGAACGGCATGGGGAAAAAAATATAAAAAACCAAGAATTTCTAAAACTTGCGTTTTTTGTGCTTTGGTTAAGGTGGCCCCCCCTGGTTAAAAAGTAATCGATGTTAATCAAAAGCCTTTAACCCTAAGAAAAAGAAAGATGCTTCTTCATTGACTCTTCTTCACGCTTCTTCACCGCTGTTCAATGCTCGCTGAGAAGTCCTTGAACTCTCCATCTCCGTTGGTCACTCTCTGTCACCATCGTTTGCTCACTCCATCACTGCCGTTCGCTCACTCCGTTCATCGACGCTCGTTGTACGCATATCTCTCAAACTCTCTCTCTCTCTTTCTCATTCCTCTCTCCTTCTCTCTTTCTTCTCCCCTCTCTTCGTCCCTATTTTCCTCTTAAGTTTAAGGATTAGTGTGGCTGGAAGTATGGAACTCCATTTTTTTTTTTTTTGAATAAGAAATTTATACCATTTTTTTTGTTTGTATGGATCATATCTTGAATTCTCGGGATTGCAGGAGGATTTCAATAGGAATTAGGGGTTATTTATTTATATTTTTTCATGTTCTCTGTGTGAGTGTCTTTATTTTCTTATTGCTTACTTACTTAATATTTACCGTATTTAGTTTGACTAAGTTATGGAATTGGGTATGTTTCTAAGTTGAAACCTCCATATGGGGTTTTTTTTTTTTTTTTTTTGTACACTGTACCGTAAATTCTATTAAGATAAAGTTTGTGGATGATCTCTGCCTCTATCTCTTTGTCATTGTGGACAATAGATTTTCTTTTGAAGTATTAATACTATTGAACAACAAATTAGCAATGATTACAAGGAAACAACGAAAATAAGGAAAAAAAGTAGCAAGAACAGTTGTTAGGTGTCAATTTTACTTTTCAAATTGGGTGGGTTTAATGAATGAACTTTCCCTTGAACTAGTGGACATCATACTTGAAAATTCTTTATGAAAATATAAGCTACTTAATCCGTATAATTACACTTGTGTAGTGTAATTATAATGTGTTCAAATGAAGATATAGGAATTATATGCATTGGTTGGAGATTTGTATTGTTAGATATCTATTTGTTTGATAATTGAGAAATATGGTGATGCATCGAACGTTTGGACATAGCTTATAAATACATACATTTGATGTAGTATATTAAAATTTTCTTTGCATTAGGTCAATGTCAATATAATTGAGCATGGATTAATTATCTTATGAATGAAAGATTATGATGGTATGTTTGATGAAGGTGATTAGTTGCAAGGATTTGGTTTTACCACTATAGCTGAAGACATCTGTTATCCACTGCTTTTGCTTTGAATAAGATAATTTATGCAATGGACCAACCAATTTAATTAAGCCAACAAACTTTCTTTATACCATTTTTTTGTTTGAATGTATCGTGTCTTGAATAATCGAAACGGCAGTAGGATTTCAATAGGAATTGGAGATTATCTATTTAACAATGTTGCCATTTTTAGAAAGCCACTTGGGACTTGGTTTTGTAATAGTTTACTTTTGTTATGTTCTTTTATTTGGTTGTTATGTTCTTTTATTTGGCCTGCACAAATGCAAGCTTCATCAAGTAGTAGTAATTACACATGGCCAATATGCAAATGCCCAAAAAGATGGAGTCATGTATAGTTAAAACATCTTTAACATTGGGAATAATCCACGTATGGATTTTTATCAATGTCCCAGGGATATTGTAAGTTTGCATTATTGAACATCTTTATACATATATATAAACTTGAATATGTGAATAAATTTATCTTTTGATTTTTGATTTTTTCTTTTGTTGATTGCTGATTACATGAGAGTATCATCAATTTGTTATGTGGTATGATAAGTTTGACAGAGGTGGAGGTAGAGGCTCAAAGAGTTCTGATAGAAGACCATCACATATGGACATCATGTATGCTAAAGAGAATTTGGTCTCATCAAAGCAAGATTTCGCAACCTAAGCATGATGTTTCAGTGTTAAAACAATATGGCTTGAAAGGAAACAGGAATCGCTAAAAATGCAACAGATATTTTATATTTTTATAGTTGTAATGGTAGTTGTCTTATTTGTAAGAAAATAGTTGAGTTTATTTTGTTTGGTCTATTAAGAAACTGGTTACGACCTTAGTACATCAAAACCACCTTATGGTTATAAGGGAACATGAAATGAGAGATATTTTTGTTGGTGATAGTAGCAGTTGCTTGTTTTTGTTTTTGTTAATGGGAGTTGTAATTTAGGGGTGGCAATGTGTGACACGACCCATGAACCCGACATGATTAATAAATGGGTTATGTTTTGCTATATGGTCGAATACCCTAAACTCGGCACGACACGAACCTGACCTGGCACGATTAATTAATTGGTCGTGTAACTCTCATTGGAAATCGTTTGTTTCTTAGCCTTGTAGATCCATGCATTCACTTTTGGATTGGAATCATTTGTGCATATGTTATCAAGATTGGATAGATAAATTTTAATCCTAGCATAGTTTGAAATGATCTAGAGTCCCAATTATGAACATGGAGTCAGCTACACATTATCGACAAAAAAAAAGATTAAGATGAAGTGCTGGAGTCAGCTACCAGATATGAACATGTGGTCAGCTACGAATTATGAACATGGGGTCCCAATTATGAACATGTTGTAATCTGTCCAAACCATAGGACATTGTAATCTGTCCAAACCATAGGACATTTTACAACTTTTCATCATGTGTAATGTAAAGAATGCGTGTGTCCACAATCAAAGCTGGTTTGTGTGTGTGTCCACAATCATTTTGTCCCCTTTGGAGCCCACAATCAAAGGAACTGGCATGTGTGTGTGTGTCTCACCACACATGAAAATGACGCAAAGATGGTTCAAAATGATCCTCCGACTCCATTATTGATGACTTGATTCTTGACAGGCCGTGTTGGCTAAATAATCAGCCACTCTATGGGGTTTTACACCATATAAACACCATAAATAAATATTCTTCCATAAATATAAACACCATTCTTTACACCATGTTGGTTAAGAAACTGTAACCCTTTCCCACAAATATAAACACCAAAACCACAAAATCATATAAACTACAGTGCCTTGGCAATCTGTAGGCTCTTATGGATGTAGAGTTGCTCATTCTCAAACCAAGAAGTGTAGGCTTCTCCTTAAAGTTTCATTCCAGCACAAGAATATGATCCTTGAAGTGTTAAACATTGGTTTAATAATGGCTGCAATGTAGATGGTGACATACATCAAGAGACCATAACATCCATAAATAAGTTAGTGGAGAGAAAAATAGAACCTGCAGAACTGAAAATTACAAGGAAATAGCGCAAAACATGGTAATAGAAATATTACAAGTGTCTATTGTCTTTGAAATATTAAGTCTTTGTTTCTTGGAGAGGAGCGAGTGTCAAAATAGTCATTCTTTTTATAATATATACATATACCCATGATAAGAACAAGAACTACTAACCTTTACTAAGTTATCCAAAAAATTTCATATAATATGGAACTGATCTACAAAAAAGAAATGCTAGTAAGGAAATCAAAAAATTTCATATAATATGGGACTGATCTACAATTTAGATGTTAGTTGAAATCAAGAAATGTTGTGTAAACATTTCACAAAAAAGAAAAATTGTCCAAAAAAGATGATTCAAAGTTGGAATAATATCCTTGTCTAATCCATCACCCGACAATCAATACCATGAGATCCAAATATTAATGTCCAACTTAAATTTTTAACTTTCATATTATAAAACGAAACAGAAGGCATCTAAATTGTACCTTTTCCCCAAAGCTTAAGTTGAAAAGCCAGTAAGGAAAACATTTAAAGGTTATAGGCCCACAAAAAAAAAAAGACAAAGATTCTTCCCATTTAGTAGCCCAACTCGGAAATAATAACCTCCAATTAAAAAAAAAAAAATAGAAAGTCATAAAACTAAAAGTTTCAAATTAAATAATCAAAGCAAGTATATCTCATCAAGATCAAGATTACCCACTAGGCCAATCAAACAAAAACAGCAAAAAACAAAGCTATAAAGTATAAAAAAATCACCACCATTGCAATTATCTTTTAAAGAACTTATAAATTTAAAAACTAAAACCTGAAAAGTATGATTATGATTCTACCCATAAATAACAAAGAGGTGTAGGAGAGTTGGGTGGATCTATATATGCACACATGCTTAACTTGCAGCTATACGATCACACCCAAGTCAATTCGACTGCAGACCCCCTCAGCTAATCATCCACAAGGCAAAACTCATCGGTCAAACACCCGCTAAGTTCATTATATTAAGTAAAGCTCGATATCCATATCTTTCGAATAAATTTAAGGTATCCAACAAGAAATTAATAAATAAATGCCATGTTTGTATGAAGAATTGAAGAGGGGTATATGAACAACAGCAAGATCTTCAACAAGATTTGTAATTTAATCAAGCCTTCAAATGACTTCAGTAGAAGAAGTTCAAGACAGCAAAGGCAAGAATGGTGTGCTTGTCAACTGTATACTTGTAGTCTATCTAATTATAGCGTCTCAGTTGAGAGTAGAGCTGCTAAATGAGCAAGCAGTCAGTCCTTTGGCTCAAATAGGGCATTCAGTTCATGTTGCCAATGAAAAAGCAACTCAATTGCATTATAAAGATTGGAGAACCTACAACAGCATTTAAAATTAACTTCCAAACCCTTAAAGGCGCCCCCAACGATATAATAAATATTTCAATGTTCTATGTCTTTTCAATATGTCTTCACTTCAGTGAATGGTGGTAAACAAATGGTCAGATGGTTTCACTTTAGCCAAACAATGAGATTCAGGTTAAGTTACAACTTGCATAGACCACTGGTATCAAATCGTTAACTTACATAAAATCTCTTAACTTCAACAACAACAACAAACAGCCTTATCCCAACTATTTGGACTCGGCTACACGAATCCTGTTCCGTCATTTCGCTTTGTTTAGGGTCATATTTGCCGTTAAATCACAAACTGTCATGTCCCTCCTTACTACCTCCACCTAAGTTAATTTTGGTCTTCTTCTAGTCTTTCTAGCACCTTTAACTTGTATTGTCTCACTCC
>JAOXJP010253936.1:0-21696 GCA_025762735.1 Platanus orientalis | reverse complement strand
AGTGATCCTATGTGTGTATAAAACTTATGTGACAAGTGTTAGCATTTTAAGTGTGACACGTGCACAGTAATACATGTTTCATGGTGCGGGGTATTACAATGAGAATTTGAGCTTAGTACCTATCATATTCCATAGTATCCTCCAAAAATGGTTGACAAACTTTACATCTCGATTTGACACTGTGGATTTTAGTATCCCATGTAGTCAAATGACTCCTTATTAAAGATCCTGGCTATCCTAGATGCATCAAAGGTTTTCTAGCATGGTATAAAGTGGGTCATTTTAGAAAAAACGGTCCACTACGTTTAAGATGGAATCGTGCTTCCCCTAGGTCTTGGGCAAACCTAGCACGAAATCTACTCACATCTTTCCACAAAATGTGAGGTACTGGCAAAGGGGAATACAATCCTAAGCTCTATTTCTTTTATTTTGCCAGTTGGCAAGTCCAACATTGTTCAATGATTTTGATCATATCTCTCTTCAACTAGGCTAATAGAAACAATCTTTAACCAGAGCAATGGTCTTATCATGCCCAAAGTGACTTTCCATGCCACTTGCATACATTTCCCATACTAGGAAATCTCAAACGGAGGTGTAGGGGATGGATAAACGAGTACCTTAGAAAAGATACCCATCCTGTAGCACAAAGTATTTATCACTCTTGAGATTGATCACTCAATAAGGAGGCATAGGTATCCCCAAAGTCTGGGCAATACTTGGAATCCTCTTTAATTCTCTCGAATCTAGTCACCTTGATGTCCATAGAGTGTAGGGTGGTTATCCTACGGCTCAGTACATCAGCCACCTTATTTTCTGTACCCACCTTGTGTTTGAGTACAAAAGTGTACTATTGGAGAAACTTAACCCATTTAGCATGTCTCGGGCTAAGCTTCTTTTGAGAACCTAAGCATCTTAAGGCCTCGTGGTTAGAAAATAAAATAAACTCCTACGATAGTTAGTAATGTCTCAAATATTGCAGTGATTGCATTATCACATAAAATTCTTTATCATAAGTGGAGTATCTTTATTTGGCCTCATTGAATTTCTTGTTAAAATAGGCCATTGGATGACCCTCCTGACTCAATACTCCTATGCCTAAGTCTGATACATCGCATACAATTTTGAAGACTTTAGAAAAGTATGGAGGTTGCATGGTAGGAGCGTCAGTCATACGTGACTTAATCTCCTTGAAAGCCTTGGCCGCAAAATTTGTTAAGTGGAACTCCCCTTTTTGGATGTAATCCGTGATGGGAGCCACCGCTGTACTAAATCCCCTACTGAATCGCATATAGAATGTTGCTAGATTATGGAAACTACGGACCTCATCGATAATAGTGGACTCTGACCATTCTACTATCACTTTGATCTTTTTAAGATTGATGGTCATTCCCTTACCAGATACAATAAACCCTAGGAAGATAACTTGTGGAGTCAAGAATATACACTTCTTAAGGTTTGCGTATAACTTTTCTTTATGGAGAATCTCACACTTTCCACAAATGCTCCAGATGTCGCTGCCTATTGGAATTATATATAAGGATATCATCGAAATAGACCACCGAAAAATTTCCTGTATGGGGACGCAACACCTGATTCATAACCCTCATGAAAGTACTGGGTGCATTAGATAACCCAAAGGGCATAACTAACCATTCATAGAGTCTATCTTTCGTCTTGAAGGCAGTCTTCCATTCATCACTTAGCCAAATGCGGATATGGTGATGGCCACTCTTAAGATCAATCTTAGAGAAGATCGTGGCTCTCGCCATAATATCCAACATGTCATCCAACTGCGGAATAAAAAACCGATAACGCACTGCGTTTTTGTTTATCGCCCTTTTATCCACACACATATTCTAGGATCCATCTTTCTTGGGTGTGAGGAGCGTAGACACAACACAGACTCATGCTCTCTCGAATGAACCCTTTATGTAACAAGGCATCCACTTGTCTTTTCAACTCTATGTGCTCAGTGAGGTTCATTATGTAGTGAGGTAAGTTTGGTAATGTTGCTCCAGGGACCAAGTTTATTGCATGTTGTATGTGACGCATGGGCGGTAACTCATCAGGAAGGTTCTCGGGAAACATCTCTCGAGACTCTCGAATGAAACGCTCTACCTTAGAAGAAATCTCAGTACTACACTCAAGGGAAAGCTCCCTAGTACCTAAGGCAAATACCTTTGCGTCTCCTTGAATCTCCTGCTCGAACTCCTTAGCGTTAATGATATGTAAGGCTTTCTTATGGGGATCCTTGATATCTTGACCCTTCTCCACCTATCCTTATGATCTAGGGTGATTCTTGATTGCAAGTGGAGTGAGCTTTATCTTCTTCCCCTTGAACATGAATGCACACATATTTGACCTGCCATATAACGTGGCGTCCATGTCATAGAGCCATGGTTTACCCAAGATGACATTCCCTACATTTATCGGCATAATATCACGCTACAAGGTGTCCTTATAGGAGGAAAACTCTGCAGAAACCTGACACCTTTGTGATATGTGTATAAAAGATGTGTCAACCCATGGTACTTGATAAGATTGAGGGTGGGGAATAGGTGAAAGGCCAAGCCGCTTGATAGTATCAATGGACGCCACATTGGTGCAACTTCCACTATCTATAATGATACGGTAGTTCTTGTCACCACATTTGGCAAAAGTATTAAAGATTGTAATCCTCTTCTAATCATCCTCTGACTTTGACTGAGTGAGGGCATACCTCACTACCCCTAAAGGTGACTCATGAAAGTTGAGATTGACAATTGACTAACCTAGATAGGCTACATGTTTGTCCTTGACTTCTCACTCTTCATCACTAAGAGGTGTATCTGGAATAGAAGTCTCTTCCTCATACTCGTCACTCTTTTTGGCCACTTTACTCATTTCTCTTGTCACCTCCCTTAATGTCTACTAAGTACAAATTCTTGCTTCTATTGGTGGGACACTATATAGATTTGTGTCTTACACGTCTGTTAATGAAAAGTGTTGTAAATTCCATGAACTATAAAATACAGAGCAATATATAGACTAGGGCGTGTGTGGAGTTATGTCACAGTTTAAGAGAGTCATGGTTACAAGCTGCAAGAAGAAGTACCTCAAGAAGACTTTATGAAAAGCTAGCCAGAAGCACACAAGGCACCCTAAAGTATTCACAAACCATTTCAAGATAAAAAAAGGTAAAACATGTAAAGTATGTGAGTTGAAGGTCCAAGGAAGGGGTTCGAAGACCTATGAACCTTCCCGGACTATGGAGGAACGATCCCAAAGTCATTGAATCCCTCCAAGTGCAGTTTTGGGGCTTTACAGGATAGTAAGATCGATCCAGGATCAATCTAAACCTCTTGGTTTGATCCAAATAATTTGGATCGATCCAGGATCAAACCAGAGACTCTCGAGTGTGTTTTTTCTGAGAAATCAGTACTTTTGGATTGATCCAAAGTGACAGAACTCACCAGAAACGAGTCTAACAGCTATAAAATCTTGCAAAAATGGGAAATATTGAATGAAGATAAAAAAGAACCATTAGAAATGATTCCAATCCAATGGATAACAAGTCCTAAGCCCTTTATAAATTAGGGTGAGTGCCAGAAAGTAAGAAGAATGCATCCGAATATTTTTGAAGAAATATGCTGTCTAATCTTCTCTAAAGTTCTGAGAGAGATTCTGGTCTCCATTAAAGTGTTCATAACTCCCTAGAGAGAGACCGATTCAAAGCCACCTCCTTGCTCTTGTTAAGGCATATCTTAAGAGGCAACGTTATGAGTTATTCCATTGGAAACTTAAACGGGATTCGAAAGTTACATCTTACTCAAAAGGGAGCGATCTTGCACTGTGTGTATAGCAACATCAACCTTTAAAGAAATATGTTATGCTAGTTTAAATTTAATATTCATTTGTTATTACTCTTGTCGGAGACATTGAAACTTTGGCACTACTGCCGGAGACACAGGTAGTGTAGACCTTAACACCTCATCGAAGGTGTAAACCATTTCCGCCGGAGACACTGGAAGTGAGGACCACATTCGTCGAAGATACCGAGTGTAGTAGATAGGCCTTATTTAATTTTAGCCTTGATTGTAATTGATTTAATCTTAATAAAATTATATAGCTCAGTTTAAGCTTTTGAAAGTGGACGTAGGCCTTGTGCCGAACCACTATAAATTGTTGTGCTGTGTGCTTGATGTTTGTCGTGAGATTGTTGCATTTATTTATTACATCAATTGATTATCCATTATAATTGTGCACATAACGCTTGGAACTAAAATGACTTAAAAAATTAAGTATAGGGAATCTATTAGCCTTGTTCCCGCTCTGTACTATAGTGTATAATGGAACCTCGTGGTCTATGATTGGTTCATAGATATTTAATTTACTTGTCAAAAGTGTTTCGTTGAAATTAAATAAAATTAAGTAAATTAAGAAAAAGGGTATTAAAAATTGAATTATCCTATTCACCCCCTCTCTAGGATCTTTATTGGATTTTCAACTTCCACAACGATAACATTTATTTGGGTCACCCTGAGACTTGTTCTCAATAATTTCCTTGCCTTTATTGGATGAAGGGGTAAACTTTGAGGTGCCAGGGTTTTCACATGAAGGTTGCTCATCATACCCTGGTCTATTGGTTGACATTCCTGGTCTAACCTCACCATGCTTATTATCAAAGGGTTGCTGGGCTGGGGGTTACACATATTAGTCTAACTCTTAGACCAAACTATAAACCTCTTCTAGAGTGGATATGTGATGGGGAATGAACTCCTTTTGCATCTTATATCCTAAACCTAACTTGAATCTGTAGTGGGTAACGATAAGGTCCTTTTAGACACTACATCTTCACGTGAGCTCATCGAAGTGGGAGATGTAATCATTCACACTCATGTTGCCTTGTCTCAATCTATGCTACTGCTCTAAAAGTCTAGTGTGATACGAAGGTGGGAGATACTTTTTTTTAAGATTCTCCTTCATCTCATGCTAGTCACTAATAGGCTCCTCTTGCCTCAACGTAAGTTGTTGCTCTACTGTATTTCAGTACAGTCGATCTTATCCAGTTAGCTTCATTTTACCAAATTTTACCCTCTGGGCATCTGATAAGTCATACCAGTCAAAATACTGGTCCATAGCAAATAGCCATTCTAAAAGAACTTCGGATCTAAGCGACCATCAAATGTAAAGACTTCTACCTTCACAGATCTCATGACAGTGTTATCCTTCTCCCTAGGCTCATACACACTCTTGGACTGGTGTTCTACCCCTCGCTCGACCCTTAATTGGCTCACGTCTAGGACCATGCTTTGTGGAACCTTTAGTTCTTGGTTGACGATCCTCTAATGACTCTAACTTGGCTATAATAGCTTTTTGGTTCTGATTTATCGTGGCCACTAAGAATTTAATTAGGTCACTCAACTATCTCATGGATGGGGTTTGACCTTCATCTTCATTTTTCTTGTTTCTCACATCTGAAGCCATTTTTGGGTGGTAGTTTGCTCCACTTCTATTGGGCATACACTA
This sequence comes from Platanus orientalis, assembly GCA_025762735.1. Classification (NCBI taxonomy): domain Eukaryota; kingdom Viridiplantae; phylum Streptophyta; class Magnoliopsida; order Proteales; family Platanaceae; genus Platanus; species Platanus orientalis. Next base: position 16,188 of record JAOXJP010253936.1, on the reverse strand, counting down.
AAGACTAAGGGATAGGTAGATGCATTAAGGAGACTCAATACAAGACTTATGTAATGCTAGAAATTATAAAAATTCAGAATATTGGATGCAAAGTTTGACTAAACTTAGGGTTCAATGCAAGCCTAACATGTTGTCACAACTTGAATTTATGGACTATGATGTAGGCCGGGTTCAGATTCGTGACATGGGAATGACCCACCCCGAATCCGTTTCTCATAGTGGAGAGACCAATGGACTCAAAATGTGTCATTAACCCTTTTACCTAATCACATCATTTCCCATATAAACAGGCTAACCTGCTAATTTCACAACCATTCAATTTCATTTAATAATCACATCGTAGTGGAATGATAATATCAATTGACATAATCAAAATAAGTTGAGCTGAAAAGTAACCCACATCCATCATATACTAATAAAGATGTTCAACGTTTACATCCATCATAGGGCCTTAAGCGGCCAATAATACAAACCCAAACTAAAATGAAATAAATGTCTTGAGTCAAATGTCTAAAAATAGAGTAAACCAAAAGAAAAACCCTTGGGTTTAGGTGCTCATCCGATGTCTCACCTCGTCATCTCCCCGACGAATCCTAGTGATATCTGTCCTCCGTGTCTGCATCTGCGGGTGGCGCCAATTGGGGTAAGCTTGAAAGGCTTAGTGGAGGGTATGCAATTTATACAACATTAAAGGAGATCAAAGATTATCACAATAGCAAATAGGAAAGATCAAGATAACTGAGGGATCAAGGTAAGAATGAGAGGATATCAAGTCTACTAAATATGCATCGTCACTATGATTTGAGCATACATAGGTCAAAAGATAAACACAAGAATATCCAAAGTAGATCAGACTAAATTGTCCATATGCTACATATTATATGCCACATGCTAAGTACTATATGCACATATAAAGTCTCCGACAAAGCATATGCCCAGTAAATCACATGAACCATATGTCCAGTAATGTATATGCCACATGCAGATCACAATAGTGTCTCATCACATATCATATTTAAGTGCAAATAAACCATGAAAGGTCTCCGACCAAGTAAATCACATAAACCATATAAGGTCTTTGACAAAGCTTATCATATATAAACCATAAGAGGTCTTTGAAAAAGCATATCTCATAACTCGAATAGGGATCTCCGTCATAGCACATCACATCACATATATTAGGCCACTAAGGCCGTCTTCACCTATTAATACGATCCGGTGATTGGATACCTGTAGTTAAAAAGACTCATATTAGTCCCATATCATTCTTTAGGATAAAAGGGAAGTCCCATATCACTCCCCCGGACAAAGGGTAGTCTCATATCATTCCCCTAGACAAAAAGTAGTCCCATATCATTTTCCCAGACAAAGGGTAGTTCCATATCATTCTCCCGGACAGAGGGTAGTCCTATATTATTCCCTCGAATAAGGGTAGTCCTCTAAAATTCTCCAGGACAAGGGTGTCAAACAAATCCATAGGTCAAAGAAGCAACAAACCAAATTCAGGCTTTTAGAAAGTAATTTAGTCACTACATAAGTATATCATTTGTAAAAATATCTACGTAATCTATCTCATGAAGAGTTTAGAGAATGAAGTAGTAAATCACATGAAAATGGTTAAGTGCTAATATGCAAGTAAAAGTATTTGACTCATAACTAGGGGCATAAGAAATGCTTATGGATGTAAAAATCGTTTTATGACAAAGTTCATGTAAGTTAAAAACCAAGTATCTCAAGTTTTTTTTTTTTATTAAAAAAACTCATGTAGAAATCCTGTGTAAAGAGCCACATGAAAACCTCAAAGTAAACCATACTAATGATAACATGCATATGCCACTAAGAGATATCACATGATGTAAATAGTAATGTAGCCACATGTGGATTAATAGAATTAACACAATTTATCATGGTGATATGAATTGAATGAAACATACTAAAGAGAGAAATGGATTAACATAGGAAGTCAATAGAGCATCACAAATTTCCATAAGCCAACATATATTTGAAAGAGTTTATCATAAGAGACATTAGGCTCATGCAAGGAATCCAAAGACATCCAAGAAACATGTGAATAGTTAGAAAAATCTATAAGAGACATTTTATAAACATGTAGAGTGTAAGGTTTTAGAAACTCAAAGGAAAACAAATGGGCACCCAATTTTCACCATAAGAAACCTTCCACACCCTACACAAGTAAATCAAGCTCCCCAAACTTTATCACATAGAATAGAGGTCTTTCAACCCATCCCACAAGGCTCCATTTCCAAGAAATAGCCCCCACATCTTAAGAAAAACAAAAAATCTATATGAGAACTACAATTTAACATGCTCATACCAAAGAAACATGGTCCATCTCTAAGAAATCAACATTCTCAAAAGGAAGTAGAGATGAATTTACTAAAACATAATTCACAAACTATTCATAGATATTAGAATCTATAGATCTTAGCAAACATAAAATGAAAATATATTTTTATGAACCTAGAAAGGAAAAGTGCATCATAAACAATATATCCATTCACACAATCCATGAAATCAAGGTTCTATATAAAGAAATAATTAAGCTCATAGGGAATAAATAGATTACTATCAAAACCAAGATTATTTTTCATAAATTTAAAGTCCTAAGAAAGGAAAGTGAGCAGAAAATGCATATCCACTCACAATCTTGGTTTTCCTCATTACTTAAGCTCCAAGATCATCTAAGACATTCTTTTCATTTTCTCTATCTTCTGTAAAATGACATAGAACTAGTGTAAATTAGATAAAATATGAAGATTTAGGAAGAAGATGAGCTAACCTTGAAGATTTTTGGAGTTGGTAGTGAAACTTACCAAATTGGGGAAGAACATTCTTATTTTAGTTCAAAAGCTTTCTTAACCTCTTTAAGTCTTTCCCTCTTTGTTCTAATGAGACAAAATGACCTAAATGAAGTCTAAATAGGGTTTAAGTCGTCCTAAATGAGATTCTACATATGTGGGGATCAAATAGAAAAAAGACACATGCCCAGATTTTGCGAACCACGACACAGGAGTCACAACATGGCTCCTGGATTTGTGACTGGTTATGGGGTTTGTGATAGGTTACGACATGACCAATCATGGGGTTTATGACTGGTCATGAGCCAATTTTGAAAACACCCAAAATGTATGCCTTTTAGTTATGACCGATCACACTTGCTTGGTTACTAATGCTGAATTCCTGATTCGTCTCCTTGGATCTACTAAGTCAACTCAAGTGGTCCAATGATTCTCCAACTCATTCTAAGTCATGTTTAGGCCTATCTAAGACATATAAAATGACAATTTTACCTTTGAGGAAAAAATTACAATTTTTCCCTTTAAATGCAACAAGGGGTGTTACACATGTGTCTTACTATGCAACCTACACAAGATGAGCTTAATTCAAAGAATGCAAGTCTAAACCTATGCTTTGATACCGCTTCTGATGTAAGATGCATGTAGATATGCACAAGTGTGATGAGATCGTAAGAAATAAATCATAAACATAAGAACAATAGAAGCTAAATTCCTACTTATCAACCATACAACTCTAAGCGTCAAATTAGAGAATCAATATTGGTTAAACAAAGCATGCTGAAACTCTAAACATATAACGCATAAAGTTATACTAGATCTAAACATGTGTCAAACATAGCTACTAATCATAGGAATTAGCCACATTTAATGTAAAAGTTAAACAATAAATTTTTTCCATAAACAAATAAATAAGTACTGCAATAGTAGTGTATATGGGTTGTGTTGTGCAGGCAACAAAGGTTTAAGGTCAAAATGAAGGGCTGTTTAATGAATTTATTAGAATAATCAAGAGCTATTTAAATGTTGGCAGCAGAGTACACGTGTAAAATTTGCAACCTAGCAACTAAAGAAATCAGTAAGAATTTCTTAAAGTTCCCAAGCTACAAATAGTAAATATATAATGTTGTAATTCCATGACCAAGATGACTAACCTGATTAGAAAGTTCCCTTAAACATGGGGATGTCTTAAGTTGCAGAAATTAGCATTGAAGAGATAATAACATATTAGAGTGGTGATATCGCAGGCCTTAAAACAAAGAAAAGAACCACATTCGTCTCCTCCTTGTTCCCTCCTTAGAACACATCAAATTTGGACCAAATATGGAGAGTCCCACTTGATTTAGACTCTGATTGTTGCAACCCACACGTGTGGGTCTCACCATGAATCTGGTGCAGTAGGTTGATGAAGAGAATTCAAGCCTAATAGCAAGCTAATTATGAAGTATCATCAGCCTCATAGAATGGAGGAGATGATTCAATCGTATATTGCTTTCCCTCAATAGACTCCCAAAGTGGAGAATCTCAAAATACTAGGATTCCACATTGCTGCCTCCATGAGTGGTCTTCCCAAATCAGAAATATTCGAGCAGGTATTAGTAATAAAGAGACTAAGTGTTACTTAAAGGGCCCCACATACTGAATGCATGGCATTCCTTTTAGGAATTCTTTAGGAATGCTTGAAAATCTCCTTAAAAGATTGAGTCCCAAGTAGTTAAGACTCTTTTTAGGCAATCAATCATGTATGTGATTTCTGGGCAGACTTGACTTCAAACTCCCATTATTAAAAAGCCTATGTGGCACTAGGAATGGGCCCACATGTTGCCATATGAATCCCGTTCTCTAAATCTGCAATATCTCATTTTATTACAAGAGTCCCAATAGTTAGGGACTCTTAAAAAGGAAGCCAACTTGTGTGGGGATATCTTGGCTGATTCCCTCTTTAAATTATCTCAGAAAAAAAAAAGGAATCTATGAGCCAATATGGGCCCACAGGATGTTACATGACTTCTCGTTTTAGGTCATAGAAAATCTTCTTAAAGAGAAGTCCTAGCACATGTGGACTCCTCCAAAGCTGCCACCAAAATACTAATAGAGTTTTCTTTGATTTAGAACTCTGAAATCACTGAAATAACCTTCTAAAGCACCCCATAAATGAGGGCATCAGTGGGAGACCAAACTCCATCACAAACAATCAGACTGGAGCTCTTCAAGGTTGCTGCAAGTGGGACTTTCCATGAAATTCCACTCCTAAAATTTAGGAGAACTATCCCTAGTAGTGTCCCCTAGTGTTTTGGGTTTGAAAGCTTCAATTTTCAGTAAAACTTCAATGGGGAACAAACCCTGATAGTTGCTGCCACAGGTTGGAAGTATAATGGAGAGGGTCCTAATGGGTTTTGGGAATGGAAGTGGAAGGATTTAAGGCTATAAATTTCAGAGGACAGCAAGAGCAACAAGAAAGAATAAGGAAGAGGAAGAAAGAAGAAAGAGAAATAAGATGGAGCAAACCTGTTACAGAGAATTAATCTTTAACAGGGATCTAGGTCTCCACCTAACCATCCCTAAACATGTGGGAAGGTTTATAAAGCCTTTCCCCCATTCAAGAATTACAAACACAACCAAAGTTATATGAAATAACCATGAACTCCCCATCTAAAAATAAATCTAACAATTACCCCCCCCCTCCCCCAACATGTAATAATGTTCCACTAACCCCCCCTCCTTACAAAATGTGCATAAAATAAAGAACTAAACAAGTAGACCAACAATAACTAAAGCTGAAATAGAGTGACACATGGGCTGTGTCATGCCCTCCAAGTATCCTCGAGTCATCTCTCCAAGGCTCCATGACCTGCCACATGTCCAAGGGAGTGGGATCGCTACTTGAACCAGAGCAAGGGGCTGCCCCTCCTCCGCTGATACACCTGGAATGTACCTCCCTGAGGCATGATGTCCACATCAAAGGGGATTGTCGAGAGTAAAAATAAAATACACAAGGAAGTCTTAAATTTTTACTACATGAATTATGACTAAAATGCTCAATTTAATGTGTAGGGAGTAGCAGGAAGGAAGGGAGGGAGGATAGATAGCCTCATAAATGAAGCTTTACATAGTATCATGGAGCATACATGGCTCTGGAGTGGCATTATGTTAATATAATCAATATGGAATAAGTTAAAACCTATTGTTTTCATTCTATGGGAGACAAAAATATCATGGTGGATTGGAAATTTAAATTATGAAGTTCAAAATTGTAACTGGGCTTCACTTCTGGTGGAGGTTAACAGGAGGGATTAATACCTTTGGAATTTGAGGGTGGAAAGTTTCTACAAGTCATGCAGAAACAGGACATGAAGGTGGGAAGGCTTTTGGGTGTGCTACAGGATTTATGGCCCCAATGATACAAAGCTTAGAACTTCTTTTCAGAAGGAGCTGAATTCTGTTGCGAGGGGGTGGTGTGTGCCTTGGTGTGTTTGGTGCAATTTCCACATCATAAAGTTTTCACACAAGAACAATGAAGTAGAATAACAGCAAGTATGAGGAGCTTGTTGAAAGAAATGATCTTTTGAACCCTACCATTTAGTGTCTCATCCCTTCACATGCTCTAAAAACTGAAACAATTTTATCACATTCAAAGTTGGTAGTTTCTTCTTTTTGGCCAAATGGAGGGATTATTTCCTGGAGTTGACTTGATAAGTACTTCTGAAACCAACGTCAGACCATACTTTCTATTGTTACCTTGTTGGAAGCCAGGGACTTCACCTTGTGTAGGGAAGGGATTTGCACAGGCTTGGAGTCTTACTCATGGTGGTGGCTCAAAAGGGTTCCACGTGTTAGTGACATCACCCATTTGTTTTTCTCTAATAGCCTCTGACGTTTCAACAGAAAATACCCTTTTTTCCCATAAATAAAAAAGAGAAAGAAAAGAAAAACATTATTTCTGTTTTCTAGTTTTACTTTAAAATTGTAAATTTCAATTTCTGGTGTTTCTAGGAGAAGAGTCCAATGTTTGCTAGGGTTTTGAGGTGATGTGGAATGGGGCACCTAACACGTGACCTATCCAGTGGGTCATCTAGATGATGGACGGTTTGGATTGGCCATGTTACTCTTTCATGACTCCATGTGGCTAAAGGGGAATGTTTGTATAGCAAAGGGATTTGTCTGACATGTCGGTAATAATGAATCTGTTAACCTCAGTGCCTAATCTACTCGAAGCCAACTGTGCAAATTATGAATCCTAAGTAACTCGCAATATTGCTTTTGTTGGAATAATCGGGAGGACATTAATCACTTATTCTTCCATTGTAGCTTCTCACATGCTATATGGAAAACCTTATGAGGATGATTACTTCTAGGGAGAGAGGGATTTGGCCATGGAATGCTGAACTGAAATGGGTTAAAAGATGTAAAGGTGAGTCTCTTGCAGCACTAGTAGGAAAACTGGCTTTCAATTGTACCATATATCACATTTGAAAGGAAAGGAATGAGCGGAGATTAGAAACACAAGCAGAACCATCAAATACATTATCAAGGATATTATATTTGATACACATGCAAAAGCGGCTACAATTAATAAAAAGTCTGAAGGGAGTCAACTAGATCAATACGTTGCAACAGCATGGAATCTGGAGGTTGCTAACAACATGCATGTGGCAGTGGATCAATCCAATTGCTGGGGCGGTGTGCCTCAACAGATGGGGCAGTTTCTTCAACTAGATCAGGATATTGGAAGACTGTTTAGAGATGACATAGGGAATCCGTTACTTGCTTAGATGGGCACTACTAGTACCGGCATGTCCTCTGGATTGAATTGAATGAAATCTTGAGAGGTGTGACTATTTCAGGGGGACAGGGATTCCAGCCCATTCAAATCAGATCAGACTCCAAGACTGCAATGGAAGTGATAAGTGGAAATTGGGGGTGTCCTTGGAGAACTCTTGTTGGTTTGAGCTATGTACAAAAGGAGAAATTATTTCGAGGAATTCGGGATAATTCGTACATGGAGGGAAGCAAATTAGCTGGCAGATTTACTTGCAAGCATGTCTACTTCTGAAGAGGAGACCATTTTGGAGTGACTAGATTTTCCAAGTGATCAAAACCATTGTATATATACACGCATATAAATTTTTGATTTATCGTTGAAATTTCACATTTACCGATCAAAAAAAGGAAAAGGTTGTCTGAGTAATTTGCTTATTTAAATGTCTTGGGTTCTTAGGTAGTCAACTGCTAATTTAATGATTTATCAATCAATATTACCTTGCAACAATAAAAAGGGTTTGATACTTTTAATCTTTCTGGTCAGGAATTGTTGGGCTGGCCTCTTCATTCGAAATTTAGCCAAAAAATGTTGATGAATTTGGTAGCAAACTGGAAGAGGTAGAAAATGTAGAAGTGCAACTGGAGGAGTCATAGAAAGAAAAACTAAGGCCTGGTTGTGTTGATCTGTGGGTTTTATCAGAAATAGGGAGAATTTAGCAGAGAGAGGAATACTTTATTTTATTTTTTAAATCTCACCATGCATAGAAGTTAAGAAATTCATCCTTCATGTTCTGTACATTATACCTTTGCTTTTGCTGCCTATCCTTTGTACGAATACTGTAGATAATTTTTTTCTCTGTTTTAAATCTACTATAGCTGTATATTAAAGAAAAGGTTTAATATGCTCAGTCCCAATGAAAGACTAACAATCCAAAACATGTCCATCTACCACCAGTTATCGAATGACCAATTAGTCTGGACCCATGAGTCCAAAGGCCAATTAGTGGTCAAGTCGGCATATGCTTTGCTAGTCTCTTGACAATACTCAGCTAGGACTTGTGGGTACACAAAAACATGGAGAACGATATGGGCCTTGGATGTTCCAAGGAAAATTCAAAATTTCTAATGGAGAGCTTGTCATGAGACTCTTGTGGTTCATCAAGGACTTCATACTCGCACTCATGATATCTCTCCAGTATGCCCATTATGCAAAAGTGATGTTGAATTGGTTCTCCACTGTCTGGTGACATGCCCGGTTGCTTCTACGATATGGGGACCTTCCCTGCCCTTATTTTGAGGCCAGTTTCTATGGGCTGCTCATTCCATGAATGGTTCAACTGTGGTTGTATCTGGGAATGTGACAGATCAACGGACTATGATTAGGAATATTGCTATATTATGTTGGCTGATCTGGCTTCATAGAAATTCAATAATTTTTAACCGAACGCAATCTAACCCTTCTAGAGTTCAATCCTCTTTTTTAATGATGTGTAGGGAGCTGTAGCGGAATCTGGAGCAAGTTGACCAGAATCAGCCTTCTTTTTGACCCACAATGGGTTTTTGCTCATCTGGAGGTCCATAATGATCAAGTGCAGATAAATGTGGATACTGCTTCCCCTTTGGACCAATCTATGGCAGCGATGGGGCGGTAGCTATTGAGAGCCAAGGTAAATGGATGGGCTCGGCCTGCATGAGGTAGATGGAAGTCATCCCTGAAAGTATAGGTGGAGGCTATTTTGTTGGGGCTTAGACTTGGAGAACATAAGGTGGTCATCCTTTCGGATTCCTTACAATCGGTTAAGGTCCTTTTAAGTAACTTCATCTCATGCCCGTGGCATCTTTGGAACTTCTTTTTTAAATGTAAACTCCTCACTAGTAACTTTGCTTCTGTAACTTTCTCTCATGTCAAGAGGAACTTTAATTGCCATGCGCATAACATGGTGCAGAGAGGGCTTTGGGACCCTTGTTTTAGTTTCGATTGTCTCAGATGGTTCCTTCTGGGGGAGTCTTCAGGCTCCTCCTCTTAATGAAATCTTTCTTACCAAAAATAAAATAAAATATTAGCCTTCAATGATGATATTTTTTCAACCCTTTAAATTTTCATATAGATAAACATTGTTCTGTATGTTTAAAACTCAAGTGATTCTATGCAACATTACATTTTGTTATCATGTTTTTTGAGGCTTCTTGGGTGTTTTTATTTGGGACAGATTCGTTATGATTTTTGGGGATCAGTTTTATGTTAGGTGGTTTATTATATTACGAAGTTTAATTTCACTAGTTAAGATTAGATCTGCTAGATACAAGTGCTAGTTCTAACAGACAAATATATTTATTAAAACATTAGTTTGTTTAATTGCAATTAGTATTGACAAGCAGCAGGGAAGGTTTTGTTTTCCTTTGCCTACCATCATATCTTTATGGAACATATAAATATAATCCATGGGCTTCAACCCAACAATGGACTCATCAGACCTATTGACACATTGTCCGTGAGGTGGTTTTGTGGCTTAGCCCCTGGCAATTGTCGTATTGCCATCTTTTATATGGGCAAACCCAACTATGGTTGATTACAACCCTATCTCATCATTTCTTTAGACATGGAGGACAAATTCTTCTCAGCTAGTCTAGTGACATGAGTGCTATTCTTCATTATAATAGAAGTATAGAACAATTATATTGGCATCTTGGCACGTTCAGGATGCATTTGGCTCTTCTCAAGGTTCATCGACATGAATTAGAAGAAGAAACAATGCAAAGTAGAATAAGGCTCTCATTCGTGTAAACTACCACAGAAAATAGAGACAACTCTTGGCATGGATAAGTAGGAAAGACACTGTATGAGTCTGGTAGGTTTGTTGAAGGAGATAAAGCTGGGAGGAAGTTGGGTCCTTCGCTGTACCAAACTGGAACAATCATGGAGGCTGTCGTGCTCGAGAAAGTCATGAATTGGGCAGTTCACTAGATGTACAAGAACTTAAGAACAAATGTGTTTATTTTAAAAATATTAGAATATGATAATGTGAAAATATCGAGAATATAAGAATGAGTAGAACTCAAATGAATTTCATCAGCAAAGAAAAGCTTTGCAAACATAGTTCTGAGGCAGGTAAGCAGTACATTGTTTAATGGCGTGAAGCAATGGAGGATCATTGAGTCTTGGAGACAGGTTTGACTGGTAGCTGTTTTGTTCTCCTAATGTGCTATAAAAATATATGCGATAGATTGGATAATTAAAATCATAGATTGAGTCAGCTTTTGTTGTTGGAAGATGGTGAGCTTGCACATCGCACCTCTCAATAAGCTTTTTCTTGGATTATCTTAAGATTTCGCTTGATTAAATAATAGTTTGTGGAAAGACGAGGCTTTAAGTTTGAACTTTAGAATCTCATTTATGTGAATGTATGGGTGTTCTCAGTTTACTCTTTCTGTTTAAATTATCACTGCTGGTCTTTTTGTTTTATGCTGAAAATTGGTAGGTGTCCGCCCCAACCATCTGCGTCATTGTCGTACCGACAAAAATAAACAATAATGATTGTAGTTAGAAAGCAATATAGTTTTCAAATCTGTTTCAAACAGTCTTATGATTCTCTTATGGCTTGCCCCTTGATTTGACCAACGACAATTGCCACCTCTCTCATGGAGGTCATAACCATCACATCAATGAACTATTTTCTGGGCCATTGCCCATGTCATCTCCATGGTATGATTTCTGGATTGATTGAAAGGAATCAATGGGTATTTGTTCTTTACTGGGAGAAGAGACGAAGACAAAACAGGAAACACCTTGTGGGCCTGTAAGATTTTGCCTGTATTACATTGGTGGTGTGGGTCTGATAAAGTTAATGAAATGTGGGCCGAGATAAGTCATTAGTAGCAAATTAAGATCTTAAATCAATACTAAAGCAGCCAAAGACCCTGTGCTTTAGTGGCTGAGGCATCATCCTTCCTTTGGGAAGGCCAGAGGTCGAACCGCCTTATATGTAATGCGAAGTGGTTGCCTGAGATACTGCCTTGACAGCAGTCAAGGCGCCCAAGTAGCCGTATCCAAAGAAAGATAAAGAAACAAAAATCAATCAATACAAAACAAGCATGCAACACTGATGCCTGAAATGGTGTCTTGGTAAGTACATAGTGATCTACATTATATTTACTGTAACACCCTTCATTAACTCCATGTAGATACTCTTCGGTAGGCATCACGCATTGATTTGTAATGGTGTGATATCACTCTACTCATAACCCAGGAAAATACGGGTGGGGGGAAGGAAGTCAAACATTACTTAAGGGGTCAATTCATTTCTGGTTTTCTTACTAATGTGTTATGAGATGTTGGGGTGGTATCTTTAGCTCTCTTTCTTGTTATTGTGAAGAGTTGAAAGTAAACTTTTGAGTTTTCAACTCCCAATAAGTCGTTCCTCCCCGACTAGAAATTCGGTCAGCGACAGCAAACACCTTTATCTGCAAACATAAACCCCGATTTGGTCTCAACAGCCGGTTAGACTCTCTTTATTCCTAAGAAACCATTAAAGAGAGTGTAGATTCTCCCTTTTGTTATTTACTTGCATATAGTATGTCTCTGTCCCCAATACTGTATCCCAAGTGTGCACACTGCCAAAGAGGCAAACCTGCCAATCCTGTCAATATTTTTCTTCAAGGTCTTGGCTTGGCTAATCTAACCCTGTTTAAGTTCGGGGCGGAATGGGGTTGGGCATTCTTCAAATTAACCCGACCCACCAACCAACCCAATTTGATATTTTTACAAAGATATATATAAAAAAGTTCGTGATACCAAACACCCCTCATCAATTATGAAGTGACACATTTTCTTTAATTTTTGGAAGGCAAGTTGGTTAGTGTTTGATTGTTGGTAGGGAAGGACAGGTTTCAAATCCGGATCCATGCTATGACCTCTGGAGTTTTTAAGCTTAGAGAGATGGGATTGTATGCAGTTTAAAGTCCCTCTACAGTTCAAACGAGCCTATTACAGCTACGGACATGGTTGTGATTTCACAGCCTTAAGATTTGAATTTCAAACTACAGTCATATCACAGCGCCATTCCATTGGAACTTTAGACAATTTGCTGTGGCAACTTCTCTGGGGCTCTTTGAAGTCTTGCACCATTCTAAATAGGACTAACTAGTAAGAAAAGGGCGAAAATGATCATCTCCTATCCACAAATAATCTTGTGAGTTTCAAGAGATGTACAAATACCCCAAAAAAGTGAAAATAACAAATTTTTAGGATGTGTATGGTCTCCTGAAGCACAAGATTATTTTTTCACAGCAGTTGATCTTAAACCATGGTTTTAAAACTCGGCCGATTCCGAGTAGGGTCGGCCGGGACTGATCCGATTTTAAGGGTCAATTCGGGTTTTGTTTTGACTCGGCCGATCTAACTTGGGAATCGGCTGATCCGACTATGGATCAGCTTGGATTGGCCGATCCAACTCAGGAATCGGTTTTAAATTTATAATTTTTATTTTATTTTTTTTAAAATTTAAATTTAAAATAATTTTTAAGGTTTTTTTTTTGCACCGGATTGGTCGAATCAACTCGGAATCTGTCCGAATCAATCGATCCGACTTGGAAATCGGTCAAGACTGATTCGGACTCCAATATGGAGTTTTAAAACCATGTCTCAAACTAGGAAAAGGGTGGTCTCCATGGCATTGATGAGCGCAAACGACAAACTCGTAATCTATAAGACTCTTTGTTTCTTCATGGTCGAATGGAAGTTAACTAGTGGCTCACGTTAGATGGAGACACTGGATGGTTCCACTACCCGCCACCAACCATAAAACCGATAACCTTAACCGGCCAAATTGTTCCTCCATATCCATCTTATGGTAGGTAGTCCGTCACCTCTTTACCTAACTAAACACGCCAAAGTGCCAAACCCACCCCACCCCTTTAATAGCATCACAATTACAATATTGCCCCTACATGAGCAATAACATATATGGAATTATGGATAATCTTCCAACCCATCCCTTAGATAATCATATATCTAAGCCATTGGAATGGTTAATGAAATTAGTGTTAAAACTTAATAACATATCATTGTCAACCAATGCAATTGCTTAGATCACTCTATCATACATTAATTACCGCACAAGTGGTGCATATACATCGATCTTATCAAAATGCTTTTGATATTTATGGTTGATTTACTGGATCGAAAGCAATTGGTGATCTCACACTCAATTAAGATGATGCCTACCAAGCATATACTCATGATTATCAGTTAGTTGGATTTATGGTGTGAGGGATCTAGATTAATGCTAGATCACCAGGACCTTATTTCTACCAAATAATAATAATAAGACCTTTTGTTCTCTGATGGAGTTAAGTTAGAATTAGGTTATTGGGTTATTCATTTAATCAGGGAAGGAGATAATTTGCTAATAAATATTGAAAATCTAAAACCAAATAAAATAGTCCAATAGCCTAAACCACTTCTTTCTTTTGTAATTCGTGTTTTTATCTATAACCCATCTCATAGAATGGAAAATTAGACCCTGCTTGCGTACCATATTTGCTGATTGTGCTCTAAAACTGTGCTAATGTAGTAAAGAAATGTGCAATGTGTAGAACCAACCCAAATTTAATATGGGGTTAAGATCAATCAATCTGACCCGACATGAAACTGTGTTTCGTTTTGTTTTCTCTTTGCTTTTTCTTATCTAGGACAGGGATTTGACCCCATTTAAGACATTGACAAGGCAATAGAGAGAGAAAATTGTCTACAGTTTGAAACCCATTACAGTTCCAACGGTTTGAATCACAGCCACAAAGGTGGCGTTTGATTTGACATCACTATGTAGCTGTAACTCAACCGCTCATACTGTAGAGTGATTTCGAACTGTAGATGATTTGGCGTCGGCAATCAAACTGTCGACTCGAGATGGCAAAGGGCATGATAGATCGGCTAAACCAAAGCTGTGACTCAACATGGCTTAGGTAAGTTCAACCCTTGGCTCAACAACACAACCATTGAACTCTACACTACCATGGGGTTGAACCCAGGACCTCTACATGGGTGCTGAAGAAAAGGGTGATGGGTGAAACTGGGTGTGCTGATAATGGTTCCCTTGGACCAGATCCAGATTTCTGGTTTTGGATTAGCCAACAAAACGGACTCTAGTCGGTTGGGTCAAGAAATGCCACCTCTACAAAAAGAAGGGGGTAATTAAAAATATGAAATATACTAATCCATCAATTAGCGGTGGAGGAGAGTCAGGGCCTCGGGAGTGCTTTACCTTTCAACATTCGCTGATTAAAGCTGAGATGTCCCCTCCAATATATATATTTTTGGTAGAGATGATGTTACTTAAAATGTTAAACATAAATATGCACTTCAATCAAAAAAGTCCTTGGCTTCTACATTGTTTACAAAAATTCATATTGACACTCTCTATACTAGGGGCATTCTTGCAAATTTCGAGGAACCAAGTGCATAAATGGAATTTTGATAAAAAGAATCATATCTACAAGTAGGTTAAAGGAATTCAGATCACATGGATAATTGAGACACTGAGATTAGGATGACTATGGAAAAAAGGGAGCAAATGTCCTGTCCAAGATGGTGTCCAAGACACCAGAGGACATCATATGGATTAAAATAGGTGGGATTTAAAATTTTTGCCTCTGACCCATTTTATTCCATATGATAGCTCCTGTGTCCTAGACACCATCTTGGACAGAACATTTATTTTCAAAAAAAAAAATTTACACACAGAACACGCAGAGAGAGAGAGAGAGAGAGAGAGAGAGAGAGAGTCATAAGTTTGGAGGTGGTTGGCTGATGATGGGGAGGGAGAAAGAGAGTGAGAATAAATTCTCACACTCGTGAGTCATGACCCAAGAAAGATACTTCTCGTATGGATAATGAAATCTCTAGAATAAGAAAAAAAAGAAGGAAACCTTCTTTCTTCTACAAAAATGTCAAATGTATCCTTAATATTTGTTATCATCCCTTCATTACCCTAGACGATAACCAATATATATATTTGGCCGCTATTGAATAGGATACCAACAGAGCACAAATTAGAAGGATCAATCTAATCATAAAATACAAACGTTTGGGGACCAAAATGGTTATTTCCATAGAAGAGGTTCATTCTTCATTTATTGAAATAAGGGTAAATATTAACTTCTCCATCTATGAATTTCATGGTACTAGAAATACATGTACTCAAGTAATCCAAACTTAGCTTTAGGTCATCATAGTCATCATTTGGTTTATTGTTTGATTGGAGTGTTGTGAACCATAATTTTCAACACTTTCCCACTTAATCTTCTAAATCCTTTTGCAATTAAGATAGGGTTTTAGCGAAGTGCATTACTGTGATCTAGCTTGAATGGTTAAGATTATCTCTCTCTCTCTCTCTCTCTCTCTCTAGGTAGTATCTTTTACAATATATTTTATTTCCTCTATTTAGTGTCATCTGTTTTTTAGCTGACCAAGTGACTATTTGCGGGAGAGGTTTGTGTCCACTCCCCTAAAAACTGCTAACCTGACAAGGGGTAGACACATCAGCGCTGAAAAGTGATTTACACTTTTTTTTTGGTTGGGGGGGGGGGGGGGGGGGCAGAGGCAAAAAAAATT
>JAOXJP010253925.1:0-21698 GCA_025762735.1 Platanus orientalis | reverse complement strand
AGTGCCCCCCAAAAAGTGCAAATCACTTTTCGGTACTGATGCATCAGCCCCTCTGGTGCCGTTTTCACGGTTCTCACAAGATTCGTTCTCACATAATTCAAGCCCATGTAATGCATATCTATAAATATTATATACATATATATGTCCCTTAATGAGCTGAGCTTTAACGAGCTGTGCTTAGTGCAGCGTGGCTCAGCTCACTTAACTGAAAAAGTTCAATTAGGGGCTCAGGCACAGCTCTGTGAGCTTCAAACAAGGTTCAAGCTCAGTTCATGACGAGCAGAGCTGAGCCAAGATAGTCCTAACTACGACAATGGTGGATCTTGCTACTCAAGGGAAGATGGTGCTTAGAATAGAAACAGAAGAAAATAGAGTTTGAAGGTGATGTGTATGGGTGTTCAGAGTTTTGTTTCTTGGTGTCTATTGAGGTTTGTGGGTGTTAGACTTGTTTCAAAAAAATAGAAAAAAAGATGTATAAAGATATCACAGTAAAAGAAAAAAGTCAATATGGTGAGTTGCAATCAGTGTTTTCTTTGTTTGTTGCAATTCGTGAAAGGATTGTTCTTGGATGTGCCAAGAGTGCAAAAATGCTAGTTCATTTTGGAAATTTTTTTTATGTTTTTTATTTTTAATTTTGGTATACAGATATAAACTGTTTACACAATTTAGCTAGTGCTTATATCATGCTCTGTTGCATGCATTTAAAGTGTTTAGGTTGGTGCCTATATTATGCTTTATTTCATGCATTGCGCACTGGTGGCCAATGCCAATTTGATGAAGTAGTTGGGTTATGATCATGAAGATTTCTTGTAGAGTTTGACTGCCTATGGGTTGAGGCAGTGTTGTGTATGACTGACTACAAAAATAAAGTTGTACCAATTTTAAAACAAAAGGGTGTTGTTTGTTTTGCTTGATAATCACCTCTATGATCTGTTTTCAGTGATGGATGTTTGGGTTGTGTTAAAGTAGGTGGCAGTGAATCAATGCGTTCATGTACGCATTTGACAAGTGAGTGGAATTATGTTCGTGAATTTGATGGTCCGATGAAGTTTGGGGGGTTGGGTTTATGGCATTTTAATTTCAAGTTCATTATAAAAATATATAAAAAATAAAACCCTGGCATGTGATGAATTGAAAAAGGTAATAATTAGTTATGTGGGTTAATTAGGTAAGCGGGTAAAACGGAGACCAAACAGCCTGCGGAAAAATCAACTTTATTTCTTTTCTTTTTCATATTTTCTTTTATTTTCTACCATAATCTAGACAATGAAAATCAACTTAATTTTTTTTTTTTTCATATTTTCTTTTATTTTATACCATAATCTAGACAACGAAACAAAGCCTTATATTAAAGGCACACTTGCACCCCTAGCCAAAAGCCAATATCAACTTTAAATTGTGGGAGAATAAAACCACAAAAGATACCCCCAAAATTTTGCAAATCACGGATCCTGGCTTTACTTTACCATCATGATGGCAAGCATCCAACATGTTTGACAACACGCAACACCATCACTCCATTTTCGATAGCCATTCCCACCAAATCCTTCATGATAGATAAATACAATATCATTTGTCAATTCAGCTTCTCCACCAAAATCTTCATGATCAATGTCAGTTTTATGCTCCATGACAAAGCCAGAAAACTTAAGCCTATTATTTGGCTCCAAGAGGCCTGCCAGGGAGCTGTTCTTATAGAAATTAAGAGGTTGCTTGGCTGAAAATTTACAGCCGCAGGCCCCAGAAGACCAAGCCAAGCCTGTGTGGATTGGGCTCCAAGAGAACTTCCAAGGGGTCCCACAAACTGTGCACTCCCACTAGCTAAAATATATGAAGTTTCTATGAGATAAAGCCTGCTCAATTCCAATTTCTCTCAAGTTTTATTCTTAAACTCATACAGAATTTTGGAGTGGTTTCACTACTCAACCACACAGCTGTGTGTATGGTATCTTATTTCTGTTTAATTTTGAAATTAAAAAGTTTCTTCTTGCTGTCCTCGTGTAATTAGAATTCTGAAGTCTGTCTTTCTTGTTAAGCAAATCAAGTCTTAGTTCAAAGCATAAGAGAGGCCCAAATGCTCCTTATATTGTCTATAAATAGGGTTGTTCCCATGTAATTCAACAAGTTACTGAATAAAATGAGTCTTCAAGCTTTACCTTGATTTCTGTGTGGATGTAATACACATTTTGACTCGTTGGGGTTATTTTTCATTAATTTCCTTGGTTGGAAATTAGTGCAATGCTGTTTTTCAGATCAACGTGTGTATCCTTCCATTTATCCATGTTGCTAAATTCTTCAATTGTAGAAAAAGGTTATAGGTTCTTGAACTCTAGAATGCATCTTATTCATCAACTAGTGCTACTCATAGTTGTATTTCATGAACTTGAAGCGGAATTTTAGTTTCTATCTCAACTATCTCAAATTCACTTCCTATTTTATTTTCTCCATTTTATCAATTTCCAACCCTAATCGATCAAATCATTCAATAGATTTGATAAACTAACCTAAGGATTTTTTCTGAAAACTCAAATTTTCTAGACCCAAAACCTAAACCAAATCAATGGATTAGCCATGTTTTCACTGATCTTAGCCAAACTGGTTTTGCCGAATACCTTGGTCAGTCTTCTTTATTTTTCTAAACCCGAGAGTTTCAATATTTCCATAACTTCGTTTTGCTCGATCATTTGAACGTCTTATTTCAAATCTGCTTTGCAAAGAAGTCAATCCCTTCGGTTATACTACATCACCTTCCATCCAGCATGAGCTTAGCCTTGATGTAGAAGACAGGATACTCTCCCTTAACACAACCGATATGTGCATAATCACCTCCAAAAAAATAACGCCACATCCAATGCTACAAACTAACAAAGGAGATTGACATTAAATTCCAACCACTACGAAAGAATATGATGGGAGGATATCACCTCACCAAATACTCATCCACGTATTTACAACTAGTACACCTCCATGCAAAACAAGAACTGAGATGACTAATGCCAACCAAGACAAAAATAACTCTGTGGAACAAAAATAAGAGAT
The DNA here is from genome assembly GCA_025762735.1 of Platanus orientalis. Lineage (NCBI taxonomy): Eukaryota > Viridiplantae > Streptophyta > Magnoliopsida > Proteales > Platanaceae > Platanus > Platanus orientalis. The sequence goes on along the minus strand of JAOXJP010253925.1, from coordinate 18,659 downwards.
ACATTGCTCTAAAAATCTATCTATGAAAGCAGGCTTGAATTGCTTGATAACTATGGTGGCAGAACCGCAGAACTTAAAAACAGAAGAGAAAAGGAAATAGGACCCACAGGATGAAGACAAAAGGAACTAATGAACAAAAAATGGGAAAGGGGTCCAAGAACCGTTAGAATACTACGATGGCAATTAATGATGCATGTATACGGGTATACCTGCATATCTGCTGTTTGTACAGCTTCCACCAATTGTAACTCATATTTACGGCTGATTTGATTCAAATCTTAGTTCATATCTCAAATTACTACCTCTTCAGACAACCCCTAAAGGTGTGATTATGCCTACATCCTAAAATAATGTTCAAACCAGTTGGCAAATTCAAAGTGTTGGACGTTTAGAAACGAAAATAACATAAGATGGCACCAACTCATCCTCCAGGCTCAAACATAGTTTGAATCAAAGGTCCAAAAGAAAAAAAGGTAAAATGTTTACCTTTCATTCAAAAAGCAGTGACCCATCAGATAAGTCACAAAGTCTCAATTGACTTCTCCAATCTTCGATCTTCTCTAGACCAAATCCAACATTTACATCCGGAACCTCACTGGTCAAAGCAACTGGACACTTAAGGGTCCTAGTCTCAATCATCCCATGTCTATCCATATGACTACATTGACTCACAAACTGAGGTATCCGGCTCAAACATATTTTGATTCTAAAATAAGATCCAAACAAAAATGGTAGAATGTTTACTTTCCATTAAAAGTAAGTGGTGCACCACATAGCCCATAAAGTCTTAATTGAAATATTCAAACTTCAATCTTCCCTAGCAAGGTCAAAATTCAATATCTACATCAGGAACTACACTCAGTCAAAGCACCTACACATTTTAGGTTCCTAGCCTTGAAACCATAGTTGCAGGTAGGGCCGCAAGTAATCCGAAAAAAGTTCAAGTTCCGGTCGGCATCCAATCCGAAATAAACTTAACCGGGCTGTTTATAAAAATATTCGTTTATATCAAATAGGATACGAATATATATTGATCTGTTCCGTTTAACATCCGTTTCATTTAAATATAACAACATATAGAATATAGAGATTAGACTGTTGGATTTAAAACAAATCCAACAATCTTAAATAGCCTAATAAGTAATAACTAAAACCCTAAAAATATATAAACTCTTTACTTCATAACTGTTCTCTCTCTGTTCATGGCGACACCCACAGGTACTACCACAACGATTTTTATTTTTTTGGGGAATAACAAAGAATTTCATAAAAGAGAAAAAAGGAAGACAATACGGACAAGAAGCACAAAAACTACTAAAAAACAGCCCACAAGCAAAGGAAAACAAACAACATCACCACTCCAACAACGAATCTCCTTCAAACATATTTACATTGCCCAACGCTCCATTTAGCTAATTTATCGGCTAAAGAGTTTTGGTTTCAGGGAACATGAACAAGCTCAGCTTTCAAAATATTAATAAGAGACATAATCTCCGCATAGAAATGATGTAACCTCCACGATCCACAATTATTCCCCCTTCCCCACGAGATGACCGTCATTGAATCTCCCTCTATAATGCAATTGCTCACCCCTTTTATTTTTGTCATCCTTAGCCCTTCTAACAATCTCATTGTCTCCACATGGATAGCATCACAAACTCCAATGGGTCCCCCTTTTGCCCCAAGAATGTTTCCTTGGTAGTCGCGCAAAACACACCCATAAGCCCCCGGCCCCGGATTACCATAAGAATCCCTGTCAAAATTAACTTTGCACTTCCCATACTCCGAAAGGCGCCACCTTTGCTCAGGATTCCGATCAAAACTAGAATAATCTGAGATGCACACCGCCCAATCACAAACCATATCGTTCAAGGAGCAAGACTTGAATTCCATCTTCACAAGAATCCAAGAGCTTATCTCACAGACAATAAAGTCGATGACTGCCCACACGGTACTAGCTTTGTCATCGAATATTCTTCTATTCCGCTCCTTCCAAATTCCCCAAACTACACCAGGGAGAATGACATTAAGGAACATTTTGCCTCGCTGACCTTTAGCATCTCTTCCCCCAAAAAGACAATACAACATGTCCACAGACTCAAGCATGACAAAATGAAAATTGAACCCTTCTTTGAAGTAATTCCACACATTGGAAGTAAACCCACAATGCATGAATATGTGGTTTCCAGATTTCGCCTCCATCCTACACAAAGGACAAATAGAGGGAGATATGTACATGAAAGGTCTTTTTCTTTGTAATACATCCATCGTATTATGCTTTCCAAGGATCGCAATCCAAGAGAAGGCCATAACTCTAGGAGGGGCAATTGACTTCTAGATGCAAGTCAAAGGAAAAGGAGTAGACAAAGTGGTGCAATTGGACAAGATGGAGAAAAAAGAACGGGTTGAAAAAATTCCATTAGGCGAAGGGTCCACACACGGGAATCCCTCTCGTCCCTGTCAATGAAAATCAGACAGAGATAATTCATAATATCTCCAACAATAGGAACTTCTCACTCATGAGGGTCCCGATTGAAAGGAAGGTTCCAATCAATCCCATTAGCCCCTTGAGAAGTGACCTCAGCGACCTTAGCATCTTTAAAAGAAACTATACGAAATATACGAGGAAAAGCTAGAGCAAGGGTGGTATCCCCCCACCATAGATCCTTCCAAAAATGAATTCACAACCCATTTCCTAGGGGGAAACGAGTATTGGGATAAAATAAGGGGCTTACCTGGGTAATATGTTGCTAACAAATGGAATGAGCTCGAGGAAGATTCTGATTGCAGTCCCACCCATTGCCATCTTGCCCATATATACTCAGTATAATGGAATGCCACAAGCTCCCTTGGTCCATCGAGAATCTCCACAACCATTTGCCCAACAAAGCCAAATTTCTCTCCTTTAGGCAACCCAAACCAAGCCCCCCTTGCTCCTTATCCTTTAGCACAACCTCCCATTTCACCAAGTGATCATTTTTTCCCCCCCACCTTCCTAAAGGAAATCACGTTGATATTTCTCAAGCACATGTATAATTTTACTAGGCATTTTGTACATAGACATGTAATACACCGGGATGTTAGACAATGCACACAATCAAAGTAATGCGTCCACCGAGGGAAATATAGGATATTTTCCAACAAGCCAGCTTCTTAGAGACCTTTTCCACCACCGGGTCCCAAAACGCCACCGACTTCGGATTCCCACCAAGCAGGACTCCGAACAACCCAACACATTCGCAAAGTTGTTAAGACAACTCTCCTCAACATCAATACCCATCATGCTAGTCTTGAACAAATTCACTTGTAAACCAGAGATAATTTGGAAAATTTTCAAGCAAAGCTCTACCCTCTTAATGTTTTCCAGGTTCGCCTTGAGAAAAAGAATTGTGTCATCTGCAAATTGGAGATGGGACACCATGATCTTATCATCCCCAATAATGAAGCCTTCCAAAATACTAGTTTCTTTTGCTTTTTTCAGGATGACACTCAAACCGTCCGCCACCAAAGAGAAGAGAAACGGAGACAGCAGATCACCTTGGCAGAGGCCCTTTGTAGCTTTAAAGAACCCTTTAGAAGTACTGTTAATCAGGATCGAAAAAAAGGTTCCGTAATGCATCCTTTCATCCAACCAAATCCATCTCTCACTGAAGCCTTTTTTTTGAAGTACCCAAATTAGGAAATCCCAGTCCACCCTATCATAGGCCTTTTCTATATCCACCTTGCAAACCACCCCTTTGTTTTTGCTTCTCCTCATCGAATCCACACATTCATTAACAATCAATATACTGTCCAAAATTTGTCTCCCCTAAATGAAAGCACTCTGGGTCGTCGACACCACATCTCCCATTACCAATCTCAGCCTACAAGCTAGAACCTTCGAGATGATTTTGTATAAACTAGTCACCAAACTGATTGGGCGATAATCACCTATAGCCGTAACCCCCTCAATCTTGGGAATCAGGACTAGAAAAGTGGATTTCATAGCCATGCTCAAAATCCCCCTCATAGAATTCGAGGAATACTAGCATAAGATCATCTTTAATGTATCCCAACAAACTTGGTAGAAGTGCAAAGAAAATCTGTCTGGGCCTGGCGCCTTAGCCCCTTCCAGATTAAAAACAGCCACTTTTACCTCATCCTCTGTGAAAGGTCTTTCCATATTAGCCATCTGGTTCCTTTGAAGCCTGCTATCAAACAAATTATCAATAACTGGTTTCTCCACCCAATCTTTTTTGTACAAATTCTCGAAGAAGTGACTTTGTTGGAAATGTCTTCAAAGTTCAGAATTTCCTCCCCTTCCACCATAAGGCCTGAAATCAAATTTTTACGCTTCCTACCATTAGCAAGCTTATGGAAATAACCCGTATTCCCATCACCTTCTTTAGGCCACTTGTTTTTAGCCTTTTGATGCCAAAAAATTTCCTCCGCTTTGATGTTTGTTTCAATATCACATACAATATTCCTTCTTCTAACACCCAACTCCGTTGACCTAACCCCATCCTCCTTCATCATCTTGTCAATATCGATCAATATGTTTGGAGTTCTCTTATTTAGGCTAAAGCATCTTTCCTTTTGTGGGAACTGTGGTGGAATAGAGCTCTAATGATTGACAATCTAATCAGGAGAGGTATGTTCATTCCTAATTGGTGTTGCTTATGCAGGGAGGACGCAGAGTCAACAGGGCATGTTTTCATCCACTGTTCTTGGAGTAGGCCCTTTTGGAATCACTTTCTACATCGCTTTGGGGTTGCTTGGGTTCAGCCAAACTTCGTCCGGAATCTCCTATCATGTTGGCTGAGCCAATGGATTGGCAATATGAAGGGGCTAAGTGGGCAGATGTGGATTATGGTGCCTATTGCAATTTGTTAGGCCATTTGGGAGGAGCGCAACAAGAGGACCTTTGACAACACAGCCAAGGGCTCCCGCAAGGTCCTCGATGCGATTTTAATGCGAATTTATAACTAGCTGTTTATTGCTCAAAAAAGGGAAGGACTTGCGTTCAGTTCTTAGATCATATGGGATGCATTCATTTTCTCTCACTAGAGCGCGAGCTGTAGTCTCTTCTATTCTATTTGTGTTGTAGCATTTCTCATGTTGTATTGGTTCATATTTCTTTTTATTTAATACTACTTTATCTTCTTCACAAAAAACTTGAGAAAATGGGTCTTTCATAGAGAAAAAATCAGTAAACAACCAAGATATAAAAGAAAGAGATAAAATGACAAAGAACGAAAAAGAGAGAGAGAGAGAGAGAGAGAGACAGAGAGAGAAAGAGAAGATAAAGAAGAAGATTACGGTGAAGAAATCACCAACCTCAACTTAGGAATTACCAACCTAAGCCTTCTCTAGGCAAACAAGGATAAAGAGATAAATATCTTTTGAGGAAATCACCAACCTCATGTCCCTTAGAAATCACCAACCAAGGTCTTCAATCATGGCACCATAGCTTGGAGAAGAGAGAATTATTTCCATTCTTGTAAAGAGAAAACAAAGTCTTTTTTTATTAATTAACTTCATTGTAAAATTATGGGGAGGAGTGCCTTTAAATAAGCTTACAACCTTAAACAATAAGAAACTTGTTAAAATTGGAAACTTCCTAAAAATCCTAAACTTGCACTAACCAAGTTTTCCTAAAACATAAAACTTTCTAAAATCTCATTATCCTAAAAATAAAAACAACTGAAAGACTTTATTAAAAAAAACACTATTCCCATTTTTACTGACACCCCCTTAGTAAAGTTGGTCATAACTTTCCCAAATCACATCGGATTTGCGCAATCTTGATCTTGTTAGAAAGGTGTTGAATAACCTATTTAATGACACCAAAATCAAGCTAAAAGGCAAGTTTTCCCTTTGAAAAAATGGGTAAAATCCTTTAGAGTGTGGATTCTGGCTTCTGATGGCCTATTTTCTTCCAAATCCTTTTTCTCAATTCTCTCTGAGTTGCATTCCTCGTCCCTCAATTATTTTGTGTCTAGAGTGTGGAAGTCGGTTGTTCCCCCCCTCGGGTTAGGGTTTTTTTATGGATCGTCTCTCTTGGAAAACAAAGTATTATGGATGTTCTTCAGCGTAGGCGCCCTTATATGGCTTTATCCCCTTCTATTTGTTGTCTGTGTCTCAAAAGTGAAGAATGTGGTAACCATATTTTCATTCATTGCCTGTTCTCATATGGGATCTGGAGTTATTTCATGCAAGGCCTTGCTCTTTGCTTTGTCATGCCAGAGATGTTTTATGAGAAGTTATGCCAGTGGGGAGTTGGTTCGTTTGGCCAAAGGGGTCGTATATTTCTCTTGGCCCTTTTGCATGGTATTGTTTGGGGTATTTGGAAGGAAAGAAACAGAAGAATTTTTTAAGATAAGAAGAGAACTTTGGGGGAAGTGATTAATGCTATTCTTTCTTAAGAGGGATCTTAGTTGATGCTTAAGAAAGTGTTTGTTGATTTCTCTTTAAATGATTTCCTCCAAAACTGGAGTTTATGCATATCGATGTTAACGGGCCAAGGTTCCCCTGGCAACCCTCCTTGGGTGCCCCTCGTTAGAGGTAAATTTAAAGTAAATTTTGAAGTTGCCTCTTTTAGGAATCCGATGCCAGCTGGTTATGGATGTGTGGTGCAAGATCACTAAGGTTCGATAATTTTGGCCAAAGGGAGTCCGATTGACATTGTTGATGCCATAGAGGTAGAAATGTGTGTTTTCCTTGCTGCTCTTTGTATCCTTAAGGAAAAGAATTGGTTAGAGTGTTTTGTGGAAGGCGACTCGCAATCTGTGATTAGTTGGGGGAGTAGGAAGTCTAAGGGATCTTGGAGACTGAGCCATCTTATTTGTGAAGCTAAGTGTACTGTGAGGGATTTCAAGGTAGTGGTGAGTCATATTCCCAGGTCCCAAAATGATCTAGCTGATAAGCTTGCCAAGTAGAGTGTCAATAGTCCAAATTCTTTTGTAGGGAATTATATCCTGGATGGATAGTGGATCTTTTGTTTCTTTTCTTAGTTGAGTCGGTTTTTTCTGACCGTGTTGTATTCTCCCCCTTTTTCTTCTTTCTATAAATTCGTTATTCATAAAAAAAAGGGTTAAAAAAAAAAAACAGGATTACTTTAAAAAACAACCAAAATCCTAGCACTATTGACCTTATTACATGGACACAAAATAAATGTTACCCCCTATAAGACCCTTACTAAACCCACATAACATTGCATCTTCTCTAAATCACTCAATGCATGGACCCCACCAAGGTCAAGTGCGGGCTTCACCTTGCTCTCATGTCCTCATTAAATCCCCTTATTCAAAAAAAGTTGACCTCGAGTTTTGTAGAGGGAAAGAATCAACATGTTTGAAGAAGTCGCATTGATCAACCACGAACCATATCCACTTACTATTAAGTTGTGGTGTAAACTTGTCCTCTTGTAAGTGTCTGATATGAGATAGATCTCAGAATAAATAATTGTTTTCTGATAAACAACCGATAATGGAAACACCTTATAACACTCTTCCTACTGAATATGAACCAACACAACAATCTTAGGAGTCATCACAGAGTCAAAAATTGGCATATCAGTAATAAGAGATTGAATCTCACTCAGATTTGGAACAAGAACATCGTCGGCTGGCTGATCATAAATTGTGACAACAATGTCTGGAACTTCATTGATTCTTGGACTGAAGTGTCTACAAAGAGAGTCTGAATCTCGCTCTGAACTGGAGCTAGAACATCGTCAAGTAGCGGGTCACAAACTGTGACAACAAAGAGGTGTTCATCTGTGGACTCTACTAGCTCATCAATCTAATCATCAATAGTCATCTCGATCTCTTCCATACTACTGTCTTCACTTGTGGCCTTAACTTCACCATCCTGAACTTCCACCTCAAACTCTTCTTCTACAACTTGTAGCTCATCATTAGGTACTGTAACCTTAGGCTTTCCTACCACACTCTTAATTCCATTTGTACGTACTCCAACTTTGGACTTGAAATTAACCATTTTCGCATTCCTTTTTTGAATAAGTTGCATTTGATCACTGATGGCTTGTAACCTCTTCATACTTTCCAAGTGTGACAAGTCTGAAAGAATTGGTTTCATATCAAAAGACCTGATGTGGAGTTGATACCATGCACCCAGTTCACAAATATGACGAGTATTAGATGCTTTGTTGAAAACAGTCCTTTCATTAGCAATGTCCTTCCTAGAATCATTGGATGACCCTCTAATAGTCTCCTGTTCAAACAACACTTGGCATCACCAAACTCTCCAACCTCAAACTGAACAACAAAGTGGTCATTGATCTAATAACAGGATGATCTAGCCTTGTGATCTCTGAATAGTCTAGCAACCAAACCAGGATGAATATCGTTATTTTCATAATAATCACTAAGTATGACCCTCCAAAGAAGCTTTCCACGAAGGAAAGTAAAAGGATGCTCCACTGTAAATCTCATATTCCTTACTTCAGCAAACAATAGAGTAACAACCTCATATGGAGTATCTTGGCCAGCAAGCACTATACACATATTAACCCTGAAGGATGTTGGACAGCACTCGAGCACAAGGGTTAATCTGATGTGATTCTTGGGCAGTCACATTGGGACAAGTATAATGCAGCAGACAACACACACTTTTGTCTGACTTATAAGGTTGTCAAGCATAGGTTAGAGTGATGCTAAGAAAGTCAAATAAAGCTTACATAGGGTCTGGTCTCATTGAAAACAGCAAGGGTGTACTACAGAGTTATTGAGTGTAGGATGGGATAAAACAAAGGCTCTTGATTGTACTAAGACAGCAGCCTATGTATAGATGGTTTGAAAATGTGGAGGAACCAGACTAATAACAGAACGAGGTAGAACTAAAGGATTAACCCACAGTATCCCACTTGTGATTGAGACTTAAAGAATTCTCCAGAGTCCAGATGATACCAGTTTCCAAAGTGACAAGTCATCAATCACAAAACTTCAAAACATTCACTATTGTAATATCCAAGCAGCTTGAATCATGATTCCAGCAAGGTAGTATATATCCTCCAAAATACAAGCAACCCACATATGGGACTAGTAATGGTCAGAACTCCATATCATGGGCAGCAATTGAAATTTATCAATTCATCACTTTAAATATCAGTACAGTAACAATACAGTTTAACAATCCAAAATTGATGCATTCTTTTTCTCAATCCAACTGTAGATGGGCTCCCTCATAAAAGATCTTCAGCATAATTAAGGAACCAGCATAATATAGTCTGAACAGAACAGCAGTGAGATTGCCAAAAGATCTTACCACTGGCAGCAACAGGTTCTGAATCAAAGTGATTACAAGCCTAAGAAGATGCTTTCAGCACCTTATTAAAATGGTTCTGTACAACTCACTGCAACCAGTACCTGAATGGGTAATCCTCCAAAAAATTTAGCGTAGATATGTGTCCTATCAAATCAGCTAGCAGCAATACGTATATTCTGTAGACGTATATGTAGTCGTATGGGTGTAAGGGTATTTTTGTAACATACCCCATATTATATAAATAAAGCAATACATATGGGAGAGAATAATTCTCTGTCCCTACGCTTCTTCTTTTTCTCCTTCTCCTTTTTTGTCCTTCTTCTTCTTATTGAATCCATAAAATTCTACTTGGTATCAGAGCCTAACTAAAGACACCAAAATCAAGCCAAAAGACAAGTTTTTCCTTCTAAAAAAATGGGCTAAAAATAAAAAACGGGATTACTTTAAAAAACAACCAAAATCTTGGCACTATTGGCCTTATTACATGGACACATAAAATAAAAGGTTACCCCTATAAGACCCTTACTAAACCCACATAACATTGCATCTTCTATGAATCGCTCCATGCGTGGACCCCTCCAAGGCCAAGTGCGGGCCCCACCTTGCTCCCGTGTCCTCATCAGATACTCTCATACGATTCCCCCATTCTCATGTAATTCTCTCTCTCTCTCTCTCTCTCTCTCTCTTACATCTCCTCTATTTTTTCTCCATTGCTATCTAATCTTTTTGCAGGTTCAAAGAATCCATCTTTCATCTTGGTATCAGAGCCACACGAGATCACTGGAGAAGTTTAAAGACAAAGAGGGGCCCAAGATAGGGTTGACATCAGCTATACAAACGTTGACATCAGCCAGGCCGTACAGGAGTCAGGTCGGGTTAAAGCATGGCTTGGTGCGGGTTTTTGATAAGAGTATTTTGGTGATTTTTCTGGAATTTTTAAAGTCTAAAAATAATTTTTAGAGCCATTTTTCTGTCGAGCAGAAATATCCTCAAATCTGACGAAAATCAATCTGATCAAATATAAAGTTGTTTGTGTCGATTGCTTGAAGAGGAGTGGTCGTTTTTTCCTAAGATTTCATTCACAACTTGTTCCACTCGATTTGGTGGAGTTTTGAGAGATCTACAACAGATCTGGTTTGACCCCTCCTCCTCTGTTCATCGTTATAGGACTGAACCTATGTCTTGATGCCTTACAACTTCATACAATGCAATCCAACGCCTATTGAGGAACCCTAGCAATTGGCAAGGGTATTCTACAACTATGTACCAATCGACAATGTTCTCTGTGACCAGATTGGATACCGTGTGACTGAATCTCATGTTCCCTCGCGTGTCGATTCCTTTGATCTGTTCCAGAAAATGTTTTGCATCTAATCAATGTTAAAGATGCCAGAAATTAGTGTATGGTGTCTCTAACAGTGATTAGGGTATATTTGGTGTGTACCCGATGCGACATTAACCTATAGTGTGTTATTGTTGGGTGTTGCTCACTACATTAGTGTGTTGTTTAGCTGGGTTGCATTAATCACATGTGGATTGTCAGTGGTTGCTCCTGGATTAAATCATGGCAGAAGAAATTTATAAGTCCAACCAGACTTCTAGGGAATCGAACAAGAGTGACCTGGGAGGCTCCCTTGTTGTTGGTATTCCTCTAACGTCCAGATCACTACTGTGAAATTTGATGGCATGAATTATCTTGATCCAAATCTATTCTCATCTACATTCAAGGTAAATACAAAGAGGACTATTTGACAGGTGAAATAGAAATTCCTCCCAAGGGTGATCCAAAGTATCAAAAGTGGAAGACAAAATGTTATGGTTATAAGCTGGATCTGGGAATCCCTATCTTAAGCTTATTCACAAATTGGACATGCAGCAAAGGTGTATAATCTATGACAAACGATTGCACAGCTCAAACAAGGGGATCAACCCCTAACCATCGACTATGCTTCTTTAAAGAAGCTGTGGGAGGAATTAGATCATTATACCTCTTTCTGCCCTGTCTGTACAAAGGATACTTTAGCCTACAAGAAACATGTTGAGGAGATACAAGTGTTCGAATTCCTAGCTGGTTTAAGTCCTGAATATGAGTAAATCTGAGTCCAGATCCTGAATATGAACCTCCCATCGTTAAATGAGGTGTATGCACATGTTTACAAAGAAGAGGGCGACAAGGCGTGATGAATCTATCATCTATAATAGAAAAATTAGCATTTGTCTCCTCCAGCCGAGCAAGCTGAGGGGGTTCCTCTTCATGAGGTCATGGTGGTCATTTTGGTATTTCCTTGGATGATCGAGATCATCATAAGTGTGAGCATTGTGGTCGATCTAAACATACTAAGGGACAATGTTGGGATTTGCATGGACACCCATTGGATCTTCCTCCACGGCAACCACAACGAGGTAGAGGCGGTAACAGATTTGGAAGTAATCAACCCAGTGCGCACTCAGTAGCTTCCATGACTTCAGAGCCTACAACCACTCCACCTGCCTCACTATCAAGTGGTCATCTATCTAGGGAGGAAATTAAGGCATTCCATCTGTTTGTTTCTCATCTCAATACTTCTTCAGCAACTCCTACCTCATCGTTTGCGACTTCAGCTTCAGATACATTAGCATCAGCCTTATCCACACCTGTTTCCATATCTCAAGACACCTGGATCATTGATTTAGGAGCCTCCCACTACATGACTGGTATGCCCTCTCTCTTCAAATCCTATCATGTCAGTTCTGGGAAAGACAGTCCACACTACAGATGGTTCCTATTCATCTACTATCGGGCATGGTGACATACATGTTACTTCTTCTTTATTGTTGTCTTCTGTTCTTTATGTGCCTAACTTTACCCTAAACCTGTTATCCATTAACCATCTCACCAAGAGTCTTAACTGTGGTGTTAATTTTTTTCCTTTCTTATTGTCTATTTTAGAATTTGAAGACGAAGACGACTATTGGTATAGGGCATGAGAATGATGGTTTCTATCTCCTGAATTCTACCTCTCAATCATCAATCGCATCTTCAGCAATAAAAGACGTCTCTCTTAATACTATAGATGAGTAATTCCAGTGGCATCATTGTCTTAGTCACCTTTTTTTTCCTTTGGTAGGGAATTTTTTTTTCCAAATTTCAATTTGTTTCAAATAATTTTCATTGTGAACCTTGTCAGTTGACAAAACACTGTCGTTCCATTTATCCATTAAGTAATAATAGAAGTTTGTCTTCATTTGTCATTGTTCATTCTGATGTTTGGGGGCCTTCTCAAGATACTTCTTTGTCTGGTTTTCGCTACTTTATTGCCTTTGTAGACGATTGCTCCCGTGTTACATGGGTATATTTGTTAAGAACAAAAGTGATGTGTGTACTGCATTCAAATTGTTTTATAACATGATCTACACATAGTTTGGTGTCAAACTCCGCATTCATTGATCAGATACTAGGGAGAGTATCTCTCTAATTATCTTTCTTCATTCTTTGACGAGTTTGGAATTGTTCACCAAACCACTCATCCGGGTACTCCTGAGCAAAATGGGGTGGCTAACGTAATTGAGATTGTTCATGCACTCATGTTTACAAGGAATGTGTTTAAGACCTTTTGGTTTGATGCCATTAAAACAGCCGCCTACCTCGTGAATAGGATGCCCTCACATGTTCTCTCATTTAAATCTTCAATCAAAGTTCTATCACCTAAAACTCATTTGTTCTCTCTTCCCCTAAAAACATTTGGGTGTATTTGCTATGTGCACATATCAAAGTCTGATCGCACCAAGCTTGACCCCAAAACATTTAAGTGTGTCTTTCTGGGTTATGGTGCTAATCAGAAAGGGTATAAGTGTTTTCACCCACCTACCCATTGGAAGTTTGTTTCTAGGGATGTAATATTCTTTGAGTCTATTCCCTTCTTTTCTTCGAGTAAGACATCCCTTTAAGGGGAGAGTTCAGGTGAAGAGTTGTTTTCTTCCACAATTCCACTTCCTATTTCAGTTCCTTCATTCCACTTTAATAGTAATGGTGTCAGTAAAAAGGGGCAGACTGAACTTAAAGTATATACTCGAAGAAATAAGTAAAGTGACTCAAATCAGCTAGAGGAAAAAAGAGTTGAAGAACATAAAGAAGGGGATCCCCATCAGCAAAGTGACCAAATTCCTCATGTACCCATTCAAGATTCTTTGGATTCAATTCCCAAAATAGGTAACATGCCTCTCCCTTCTAAGGTAAATGAGTCCGACATACCTATTGCTCTCCGAAAGGGTGTTAAATCATGTACCTAATATCCCATATCAAACTTTGCTTCTCATCATGTTATATCTTCTTCTTTTCAAAACTATGGTATTTCCTTGTTGTCTTTGGTCACCATTCCTTGCAAAGTATCAAAAGTTTTAACACAGCCCCAATGGCAAACTACTATGGAGGAATAAATGAAAGCTCTAGAAAAGAACCAGACATGGGGATTAGTTGGCCTCTCAAGAAGAAAGATGATAGTTGGATGTAAGTGGGTATTTACTGTGAAGCATAATCTAATGGGTCAGTTGACAGGTACAAGGCACATCTAGTTACAAAGGGATATACACAGACATTTGGTATTGATTATCAGGAGACCTTTGCTCCTATGACAAAGATAAATTTAGTTCGGGTCCTAATCTCACTTGCTACAAATCAGGGATGGCCTCTATTCCAATTAGATGTGAAATATCTTTTTTTTACATTGAGACCTGAAAGAAAAGGTATACATGGATACACCACCTGGATTCCACATGTCAGGCGCAAAGGGTAAAGTGTGTAAGCTAAAAAATGCACTTTATAGCTTAAAACAGACGCCAAGAGCATGGTTTCAAAGGTTCTAGACAACAATGCTTACAAATGGGTATAAATAATGTCAAGCTAATCATACATTGTTTGTAAAAATAATGGATGGAAAGGTGACAGCTTTCATTGTGTATGTGGATGATATTGTGGTCACTGGAAATGATGAAGTGGAGATGGCACAACTTAAGAGCAACCTAGCAAGGGGGTTTGAAATCAAGGATCTGGGCTCCCTAGGGTATTTTCTAGGGATTGAAGTGGCAAGGTCTAAACAAGGAATCTTTATCTGCCAAAGAAAATATGTTTTAGATCTACTAAAGGACTTAGGAATGATGGGATGTAAACCATGTGCTACACCCATTAAAGTGAATCATAGATTAAAAGAAGGTGATAACGAGAGGTTAATTGATGTGAGTATATATCACCGACTTGTTGGGCGTCTCATCTACTTGTCCCTAACCAGATCTGACATAGCTTATGCAATGGAGGTGATTAGTCAGTTTATGCATGCTCCCACTCAAGCGCACATGAAAGCTACATACAGAGTTTTGAAATATCTGAAGGGGTGCCCAGGAAAAGGAATTATGTATAAGAAGTATAATCATCAGAGAGTTGTTGTGGCAGCATATTCAAATGCAGATTAGGCTGATTCTTTTACTGACTAAAGATTAACCTCTGGGTATTGTTCCTTTGTTTGGGGCAATCTTGTTACATGGTGTAGCAAGAAACAATTGGTAGTTGTGAGGTCCAGTGCTGAAGCATAATTCCGTTCTATGGCTAATGGGATTTGTGAACTCTTATGGTTGAAGAAGTTACTCGATGAATTGGAATTTCCTGTGAAGGGTCCAATAAATCTCTTTTATGATAATAAGACAGTCATCAGTATTACCCATGATCCGGTCCAACATGATAGAACAAAGCATGTGGAGATTGATCAATACTTTATCAAGGACCATATCAAGTTTGGTTGCATTTACATTCATTTTGTTCAGATAAAGTTTTAACTTACAAATATCTTCACAAAGGAGGTAGTCATTTTTCATATATCGAACACAAGCTAGGAATGATAGATATTTATTCACCAGCTTGAGGAGTGTTGAGATACATTACATGGAGGGTAGTATTGTCAAAAATATTATATACATGTATATATACAGTATAACATACATTATGGTATACCATTTCTTTACTAATGAATAAATAGCTCGTATAGAGAGAAGGATACTCTCATACGATTCCCACATTCTCGTGTGTAATTCTCTCTCCCTCTCATCTCTTATCTATTTCTTCTCCATTGGTATCTAATCTTCTTGCAAGCTCAAGGAATTCATCTTTCATTCGAAACAAAACTCCTATTACCTATTACCTATTACCTATCAAACCTCCTAAAGTCACCTTCTTTGTTTCCATTTACCAATCCCAAAGCCTATTCCTTGTTCCCTAAAGCCTACATCTCTTAATTGGTGATTCTTGAATCCCTAAATTGATCCTCAACTAAGATTATATTTCTAAATGATGGTTGTATCTTATTTAGGGCCCTTTCGAAAAGATAGTCCTACACCACAAGCAATTCGTGATGATAAAACAAAGCACTAATTGAAAATTTGTCAATTCAACAAATGAAAATATATAGTTTTACAAAGAAAAATATATAGTTTGTATAAGCATTTGCTCAATACTTTTTGGTTGCAACAAATGAAAATTGGATTTTGATACAAATGCTCAATTGGATGGTGCTTTGTGTCAAAATTCTGAGTAGTGGGCTTTAAACAACCAAACAAGCACCCAAATGGCAAAAACGGAACCAATCTAAGTGTGATTTATACACCCAGTGTGTACTTAGTTGTGCAATACCATACTTAAATATTTAGCAAGAAAAAACAGTACATCAAACCACCTGGTGCAAGAAACATACCTTCAGTACATGAATCAAGCTCAACAATCCATTCTTTGTCTCCTTGTATAGAGTATTTCTCAAATAAGGCATCAAAAACGACTGAAATCAAGAGATCAACCATGTCGTCTCCATTTTTATCTGCATTTATTTTCCTGTTGAACTCCAAATCAAAATATAAGTGGCAAGGTAAACCCTGAAAGAAAGACATGATCATTGTTAGAATTCACAGGTAAAGAAAAATACACAAAATGAATCAACACGGTAAATCTCCAATGTCAACAGATGTTATAAAAATGAAAAAAAAAAAAAATCTCCTATAAATGATAGTGCGAGAAACAAAATCTTTCAGCTTGTGTTCCTTGAATAAAAACTGATACAACAACAACAACAACAAACAACCTTATCCCAAATATTCAGGGTCAGCTACACAAATCCTGTTCCGTCGTTCCACTCTATTTAGGGCCATATTTGTCGTTAAATTACAAGTTGCCATGTCTCACCTTACTACTTCAACCCAAGTCAATTTTGGCCTTCCTCTAGTCCTTCTACCACCCTCAACTTGCATCATTTCACTCCTTCTCACTGGCGCGGTCACTAGTCTTCGTTGCACATGACCAAACCATCTCAGTCGATTTTCCCTCATTTCTAATTCTATCATTTCTAATCTTTCCACTCATCCGTCTCAACATCCTTATTTCAGCCACTCATTTTACATACGTGTTGTTTGTTGGTTGCCCAACATTCTACTCCATAAAGCATGGTTGGTCTTATAGTTGTCTTATAAAATTTTCCCTTCAATTTTAGTGTTATCTGTTTATCATAAAACACTCTAGAAGCACCTCTTCACTTCAATCATCTTGTTATAATTCTATGAGCAACATCATCTACAGTATCTCCCTCCTTGTGCATGATTAAACCAAAACAGTGAACATGGTCACTCCGAGGTATCTTTCAGTTATCAATTCTAATTATTCCCTCAGTTCTACTCCTACTTTTGCTAAACTTGCATTCCATATATTATGTTTTAGTCTGGCTTATCCTAAAACCATTTGATTCTAAAATATCCTTCCATAGTTCTAACTTGGCATTTACCCCCTCTCTAGTCTCATCAATCAACACAACATCATCAGCAAATAACATACACCATGGCACCTCCTCCTTTATTCGCCTAGTCAACTCATCCATAACTAAGGCAAAAAGTTACAAACTCAAAGCAGACCCTTGGTGCAAGTCTACTGTAATCGCAAACTCATTTGTCTCTCCCCCGATTGTCCTAACACTAATTATCGTTCCATCGTACATATCCTTAACTAGGTCAATATATCTACTTGGGATCCCTTTCTTATCTGACACCAACCAAATGATCTCTCTTAGTACTCTAACATATGCCTTTTTTATGTAGGATATAAGCTTTAATACCAAAATTGATGTAGAACAATAAAAAGATACCTAAATTTGATGCAGGGTTGATGATCAAAATAACGCGGAAGCAAAAATATAATTAAACAGTCCAAAGTTTGATTCTTTAAACACTTTCAATAGCCATAATTTTAAGAAAATATACGAATTGAATGGGAGAATTAGAGAGAGGAATTTAGAAGAGATTAAGGAAGACAATAAGGGAAAAGGAGAAAAAAATAAGCAAGAAGGGATTTCTGGAATTTCTGGACAGACCCACGAAATTACAAAAATACTCATGCTCGTGTGTTAGAAATTTCTGAAAATTTGCAAGGTGTTAGATGAGTCATAAAAGTATTTCCATACAAAATTTCATCAAATTCTGATAAGTTGTGATATATAAAATCATAAAAAGCTCAAATCTGTTGTACTTCTTTATTGGAATTTCATATA
Organism: Platanus orientalis; assembly: GCA_025762735.1. NCBI lineage: Eukaryota > Viridiplantae > Streptophyta > Magnoliopsida > Proteales > Platanaceae > Platanus > Platanus orientalis. The sequence goes on along the minus strand of JAOXJP010253925.1, from coordinate 843 downwards.
CCAGTGGAAAATCTTAGTTCAGCAACTTAGTCCTTGATGGTATTGATGGCAACACCTTAAATGTAGATTAAAAAGAAGATAAAATAAGTAAAATTAAGAGAGGAGGAAAGAAGAAGAGAGAACAAATGATAGAAGAAAATAGAAGAAAAAAAAGATATAAGAGGAAGAAGAAGATAGAGATTAGGGAAGAACCCTAAGTTCCATGAGGTTAAACCATGGCAAATGGGGAAGAGGAGGGATAAAACCCAAACAACCCAAACTTTAATTCAATAATCTATGTCTCCCAATACAAAAACATGCAGCCTTTATATAGGCTCAAAACACTAAGAAAATAGCAAGAATTAAAATAGAAAGTCTTAAATTAACTAGCCTACTTGATACCTACGAATTTCCTAAGCCTAAAACTACTAAACCATTGACTTTCTAAAAACAAAAGCTACCAAAATTAAGGCCTTCTAAAGAATTTCGTCCAGCACTCCCAAAGGGCCCCAACTTTGACTTGTTGACTCACTAAAAATACTAAAATACCCTGACAATAATGCCTTATTACAAAAATACCCTGGTACTAAAAAAACTCAAACTACCCATGGCACCATTGGCCTTATTACAAGTATATCCCTCTCACCTAAACTAACCCATTTTGTGGCACCATCTTGAACTTGAATCTCTTGTGGAGTGGCTCATACAACAACCTCTTTACAATGTCCGCATCATTTTCCCGGGGTGGGGAGAAATTCGTCCTCAAATTAAAGAACCTCTAATCTCTATCAAATACCCTAGCGAAGACTCTCTTTGGAGTCCGCATAGAGGTGGCAAGTGTGGTTGATGACGTAGTGTGGTGGC
>JAOXJP010253914.1:0-21700 GCA_025762735.1 Platanus orientalis | reverse complement strand
TTATTGGTTTTAAAAAGCATGGAAAATTATATATTTAAATTCTAAGGATTGTTTATTATAAAAAATCATTGATTTCAATAGAACTTGAATCCATTACCTATTATAAAAAACCATTTTTATCAATTACGTTATGTAATATTGATAATTTTAAAATATTTAATATATTATATATAATGAATATAAATGATATATGTAAAATTTCGGGCCTTGGGCCGAAACCGGGCCAGGCGGAGGTAAGCCCAAGCCCAACCCTAAGTAAAAGTTCGGGCCTCAGGTTCATGTCGGGTCGGACTCGGGCCGGCCCAGCCCATGCCCACTCCTAAAGACAACCCTGGGTCTTGGTTAAAAATGCCCCTAATCTAAGCATGTGTCACATCCTGCAAGGTCTAGGGGATCTATATTTTTAATGCACAACTTAATGTTTTCTGACCATCAGATTGAAATTTTTGTGAATCTTATGAGTACTATTCTATGGATTCTTTTCCAAAATCAGGAAAATGGATTATAGAGATTCTTTATTTTTTGAAGTTATTTCCTGACTAGATGAACATTTGATAACATTTAATCTAGAATCCATTTTTTATATTTTCTGAAGTAGAATATTGTTTGGCAATGACAAGTAGAAAATGCATTTTTTTTTTAGATTGATACAAAAATTTGGCATTCTGTTGAATATATACAACCAATAATCCATAAAAAAATTGTAATTATCATTTAGCTCAAACCTAATGTAGCCATCAAAATCTATCCAATAAAAAAAGAGATAATATGGGGTATTTTGGTAAATTTGTGTTGGGGGTATTTTGATAAATTCATTTATATTCACAATTTTCTATTTCAACAAGGTTGTTATTCCTATCCACTTCTCATCTAAAGCTCTTCAATAGGGGTGGCAATCTTTGACACGACTTGTGAACCCGACACAACCCAACACGAAATAAAGCGGGTTAGGGTTGAGTATAAACATGTTTCGGGTCAACCCGCTTTGACATGATTAATAAATGGGTTGTGTTCAGGTTGACCCATATAGTCGTATACCTTTAACTTGACACAACACAAATTTGACCTGCCATCACAAATTACCACATAACCCCCAAACCCGACACGTCCCAACATGAAATAAAGCGGGTTAGGATTGAGTGGTTTGTGTTCCAGGTCAAAGCAGGTTGACACGAATAATAAATGGGTCATGAGGAGTCAACACGAATTGCCACCCCTACTCTTCATAAGCTTTTCCTACGATATGGTTGTGAGGAGTTAAGGGGTTTTAAGTGTGTTCATCGAATCTCACGTGTGAACCCAAAGAATTCATTCATTGTTTTCTTGGCACTATTATTTGAAGCTTTTATAAGAATGCATTCCTTGCAACCAAACGCTATTTTCTCATTTTTTTTGATTTTTTGGAACTAAAAATAGATAGAATACATTCTTTAGAAGGTTTCCAAACAGGCCCTAAAACTCCTTCCATACCCCTTTTTCAAGATTGGTTTATTTATTTGACTGATGTCAACCCCATATCTCCTTCTCTCGTTTCTTTGTCAAGCAAAACCAAACTGGGAAGTTCCTATTTGTTTTAGAGTTAATACGTAAGTTGTAGTCGAAGCTAAACAGATGCACAACTTACCTTTCCATTTCTCTCCTTTGATCAGTGGAAACAATTTCTATGAGCAATAAGAAAAAAAGAAAATGCTTGAACTTTGTGCAAGTCCCACACCATGTTATAATACACAGCTGACGAGGGAGTAGAGCATAGACTGATGCTGAGGTCTGCCCAAACTTAGTTATATGGGCTTGAACTCAGCCAGAGCCCGAACTTGGCCTGAGGTAGTTAGCCCGAACTCTGCTTGTTCTAAAATCACGGGCTTCCAGTTGAGTTCGGGCTGGTCCGAACTTAAAGCTCCTTTAAAAAAAACAATTGATTATTAAAGTTCATTTTAAAATTTAGGCTGATATGACTCTTTATTATCTCTAATACTTTGAAAATATGTCTAATTAGTTAAATGTGGGCTTATAATGAGTCCAAAACTGTCCTATATCTGTTGGGCTAAGTTGTATCAATTTCGGTTTAGACAGAGCCCAACCATATTTTATTCCTATTTCGAGCCGGGCCTGGCTATATTTGATTACTACTGGCTGGGTCAAGCTGGGCTGAGCTTGGGCTGAAAGTGAGTATACCCAAATAAAATTTCTAGCTTTAAATTAGGACCCAAACTATGCTTAGCCCAAAGTTACCTTAGCCCAGCCCAACTATTTTTGGGCCAGACATGTCGGGCTTCAGGCCAGCCTGACCCAATTGACACCCTTAGCCAAATGTGCAGCCTGACCCAATTGACACCCTTAGCCAAACGTGCTAATCGATTTTGGTATTGGCTCAAATGTCATTCTTTGAATGAGAATCATTCAATGAATGATTCCCATCCATGTATGTCCCGGAGATGAGAAGACAAATTCTAAAAGGAATGAATGTTCTGTCCAGGATTTTGTATGTCTTACTGTGTCTCAAACAGTTTTCAAGTTAAAAAATAAACATCCATAAAAATGGGTGTACAGGGTTAAAGCACTAAAAAATATATATTCAAATGACCATTTGCTCCCTCTTTAAGAGGCACCAGATTCAAAAACCATCACGTTTCCACATGTGGTGAGACATGTGGACATACAAAATCCTAGACAGAACATTGGTTCCCCATTCTAAAAGTCCAGGGTTGTCAAACTGTTAGCATTGGGCCCAACGAGGGTCAATCCTGGCCAAGCCTAACATGTTTTGGTCCAAAGCAGATTTCCTGTAGCCATTTTACTGCAGTGAAACTGAAGCACCAGGGTGTCGGGTGATAGGTGGATAGAAAAAGTGAAAAAATGCTAGTAGTGGTTCACTTTTTCCACCCACGTCACCCAACACCCCTGGTGCTTCAGTTTCACTACAGTAAAACAGCTACAGAAAATCCGCGCTGTGTCGTAGCCCAAACCTGCAAAAAGACGGTCAGGTTTAACAATATAGGGCCATGATTGGCCCAGAATTTAAAAGTTAAATGTCCCGTCAGAGCCCCTCAGGCTTGTTTGATATGTCATGAGCTGTGCTCGAACCGTAGATGAGCCAAGTTTAAAACCAAAATACACCGTAAAATCACTAGCCATTCCCAATAGTCAAAGTGAGTCTTAAAGAGAGTTACGAAGCAATTTTACCAAAAAACAAAAAAAGAGTTACGAAGCAAATGTTCTGTGATAAAAGTACCTCTTTAGTGTATACCGTGAATTGTAAACAGACGTGTTGTTTTTGGGGGTTAAAACGTCCAAAAAAGTGTTCAGTTGAAAATGTAGGTGGTCAAAAAGATACATCAAATTTAAAAACACATCATGTGTCAATCAATGACACGCCTTTAGAGGTCTGTGTCAAAACGGACGATCATTCTCCAGTTACGAAGCTAAGAGTTAGATCCAGCCCCAAACATTACAATATACAAGCCTGTCGAGGAACGGCAGAAAGACCTGAAATTCCACATGATGGGATGCAAATGCGAAATTTTGAAACCCAGGTCTACACCTTTTTTCCTTGTACACCCTCTTTCGCTTTCAACCCTGCGAAGAAAAACCTATTTACTGTGTAGCTGCAACTCTCCACTCACTCATCTCTTTTCCTTAATTTTATATTAGATTTTTCCTCTCCTTGCTCATGCCCAACACCTCTCCTACAGAATGAAGTGTGGCATGTGGCTGCAACTCAACATGTACCCAAAAAACAAATTTGAGGATGATTTTCACTTTTTGTGGTTTTTTTTTTAGGGGACATGTCACACTGCAGACAATGCCACACTTTAAGATGTAGTAGAGAATTTGCTTTGTCATGAAACCAGCTTCCTGAACTGCATTGAATCCAGCCTACCACACCATTAAAAGTGGGCCAACAGCGTCAATCCAAACCATTTCAGGTCCAATACTCCAATGTCGGCAGGAAGCTAGAGGTCCGACCTTGACATAACTCGTTCATGTGAAGCCAAAGCTGAAATAGTCAATCAAGCAAGGGTTTATCGGCTGCTACAAAATGTACAAAGCACAAAGTATTAATCAAACCACTAGGCATTGTATCATAGGGCACCATATGCAAACTTTTTACAGCCCGAATGTGGTACATGTAAGCATTTGTTTAAAGCAAGGCCTTCTACCCAAAAGAGAAGACAAAACCTCAAAAACCATAGAAACCTACCTAAGAAGATAATGTCACAACATATATAGCATATATTCACAAGATTAGAAATCCTGTCTAGTCACCCTATACTCTCAGCATCAAGATTAGACACAGTATGAAAGAGTAATCTTATGGTTTCAAAATGCAGTTTCATACCCAAAAGTAGATGGCGCACCACCTCAAACCATCACCACCATCAGCAAAGGCCATCACATCCAAAACCATGTTAAATATTCAACCTAGTAGTAACATGTACAATAACTCACAGGGTATTCTTCTTTGGTCGTCCACGACCTTTGCTTCTGAGTGTAACCCTTCCTTTCCCCGGTGGAGTTTTAAACAGTGTCAGGGGAACCACATCTTCGACCACCCGAAAGATGCGAACGTTGATGATGATGGTGTTCAGCTCTTGGCCAGCAAGTTGGAACAAACACACATCACCTTCTTCCAAGTTGTTTTGCAAAACAAAAGTAGCCCACCCACCTGTAAAGAATCCTTTATAGGTGCTATATTGAAATGTTACATGCCATTTCCTCTCGTCTACGCGAAGAATAACATCTAGATTTCCGCGAGGGAAATGACTCACAACAAAGTCACGAGGAATTGCCTGCATAAAGATATAAATAAATCAGTTTTGTAGATTTCATATTGTGAACTTCTGGTGAGGGTCCTGTCCGGCCTCCTTATGGTCTATAAGGACCTGTTTGGCCTAACAGGTTGACACGTCACCCACAAAAAAAAGGGTTTTAACCAGTTTTTTCAGTACCTCCTTTTCAGTGATGTGTCAACTGGTTAGGCCAGACAGGTCCTAACAGGCCATAAGGAGGCCAGAGTCGCCAGACAGGATCCAAACCCTGAACTTCAGAACATTTCAAACAAGGATTAAAGTGCCAACAATATTGATATCAAAGCAAAGCTACCAAATTTGGGCCTCTTTTTGAGAATTCCAAACTCATGATAGAAACATATTCAAGCAATTAATCATCATTACAAAAATCAAAGCAACAATTAATGTTGGCAAGTGTCGAATTCACAGGGCATCGGTTGAAGTGAACCCGCTTAACAATTGAGGTTACCTTGGGGTTTTAAACTACTTTAAAAAGTAGGGTTTTTTTAGTGTGTATCACCTATAAAAGTATTGTTTTGTGGGGTTTGTCGGTGATTCGTGATTGTGTGTTGAAGCAAGACTTTGTTTGTGAGAGGCAAAAACGTACTTGTGTGGAGAGTTAAGTTTTGGGTTTTTGGGGTTTCGCCCTTGCATTTGGAAACTCGCCGATGTTTGCTTTGTAATCTTTTAACTCTCCGTTTGAGTGGAAGTTCCTGATAATCTTTGCCCAAGGATGTAAGCAATCTTTCTTAACCATGTTAAATATTGTGTTTTGTGATTGTTTCTTGTTGCTTACTGTTTTTTCTCGATGTAAACTTGAATCTGATCTGTGTTTTGTTCTGTTATGCCATTTTGTCACAACAATAAATTTCATAGGTTTGTTAGTTACACAAATTTATCCCTCACATGATAACTTTCTCTACCGTGGGTAGGAAATATTCTAGCAAATATGGACTACATGATATCCTTCCGAAGGTGTGTTTTCCAATTTCCAAAATAGTTACTCAGTGCAACCCTGTACTAAATAAAGCGTGACAGTATTTTGTTTCAGCTAACATTTCTACTAATGTACATACACCGCAAGAAGCCATATTTACTATATACTAATTACATGTTAACAGAAAGCTTACCATGTAAAATTTCTTGTAAACATGGGTAGGTTGCATAACAACCAAGAAACTATGACCAGAAGAAGCTGCACTAGCCAGATGATGGGCTCTTTCCTTCTCTGCTTTAGTTACTGGTCGTCTATTTGATATATATTGAAGACGATATGATGAAGTTGAGTCGACATGTGCTTCATCACCTAAGGAATTATCCAACAATAATGAGAGAAAGAAATGTACAATTTCCAAACTCAGGATGAGAGCCTTAGGCATAAACCCTTCATGGGTTCCTAAAACTTGACCCAATGGATCATGGGCCACCTGCTTTGCCAACGGCAGGGAGGACCACTTCTCTCAATCCTCTCTCATCTTTGGCCTGTGTATTCCTCTGCATGTTTTGTTTCGGGGAGCAAATTTTCTGTCCAGGATTTGGTTTCCAGGATGGTGTCCAGGGCACAAGGTGACTTCATTTGGAATAAAATGGGTGGGAATTTGAAATATCATCTAACCCCTGCCTATTTTACTCCATGTGAAGTCACCTGGTGTCCTGGACAGGACATCTATTTCGTTTCGTTATACAAGGTAAGAGTCATACTCATACCAAATGGCTTAGGTTCTTCACTCCTAGATTTCCGCTTGGATTTCCGCATGGCAGAGACAGGTACAATACCCGGAGTTCCTCCTCCTCCAACCTTTGCATAAGCTTGAGAGGAATTACGCTGAGAAGACGGTTGTGGTGGCTTCGGCTTCCTGCTTCTAACTTTCGTGGATGAAGTACTTCTTGTACCTTTACGCAGAGGGGAAGGTATGACTTCCACAGAGTCTTCCCCTGTTCTACTCGTCACATGGCATCCACAGTTCTCCACAAAATAGGAACACTCCTTCTCACAGAGGCTTCCTTGGTCGAATATTGAAACATAGAAACGCGAATCCCCACTGTATCTGAAGATTAAGAGATTGCCCTCTTCCAGACCATGATCTTTTACAAATTCTGGCCATCCAGTTTGAAAAAACGAGTCATCGTGGGTTTTCGTCAAATTGACATTCCAAGCCCTCCCACTAGGACCTTTGAGAGAGACGGTTCCAGAGAGGTCTTCCTTCAAATTTAGAACAAACTTACTGGGGATGCTCTGCAAATACGTGCAGTATTAGAGAGACTAACAAAGAGAGAAAAGAGAGTGGATAGGAGCTTTCAACACTTACAAGGTGAAGATCGAATCCCTCGAGCAGAACCCGATAAAATTGCTGGGACTGAAATTTAGTCCAATAGAGGTATTCATCGCGTCGCCTGCAATTGTCGCATTTTTCCTCCATTTGCTTCAACTGTTTTAAAGATAATACAAGAAAATGAGAGAAACCCAGGAATATGAAGGGTGGGAAGTGGGGAAGTGAAGAAACATAACAGAGCTTTGAGAATCTCTCTCTCGCTCGCTCGCTCTCTCTCTCTGATGAAAAGCATTTCATTGAAACAATTGGATCTTGTAAATCATGTCATTGATTCAGAGAGAGAGTCACCTATAGATATATTTTGCAGATGGGATCTTTATGAATGTTTTAAGGGAAAATAACCGGAAAAACAAAATATGTACCCTTCGATCCACGAAAGAATATGTTTAGAATCTACATTTGGTAACCCCAAAAATGAAAATCCATATAGCAAAATTATCAGAGAAACAAAGATGGCTGAAAGGGTGATATGAGATACCTTACAAGCTTCCGCGTCTTCTTGCTTGCTTCCCAGCAAAGATTGTTTATGTAATCTGCTTGACCAACTAAAAAAAAGCAATGAATTTAAGTTACCATGGAAGGGTTGGACGGGTGCTTTTAATTCTCTGAATCGCTTTCTCTCCTAATTCAATTAGATGAGAAGAGACACAGACAAACTTCAAGTTTGATACATAATATCACTGGCTTTTCCACTCCGTATCACTGGCGCTGCCGCTATTGGTTTAATACTAAAATAATTTCGTTGTCCTTGACTCAGCCGTCAAAATGAGTAATGATGATTAAGAACTCAGATCATCTGTAGGCTATGGTCATAGCCAACGGATGACACATGTCTTCTATTTAGACCACGGTTCTTCTCTACAAATGCCCAATTATGTTCCAAAAAGTGAGAGACCGCTCACCTCTTCTCGAACACTCGGGCGCCCGGTTGATCCACCGGCGACAATTCCGGCGTTTAACCCTACAGTGCATACAAGGTAACTAGGGGTGGTAATGTTTGACTCGACTAGCGAACCCGATACGAACCCAACACAAATTAAGTGGGTCAGGGTTGATTGTAAATGTATTTGGACATATTTGGGGTCAAGCAGGTCGACATACGATTAATAAATGGGTTGGGTTTTGGTTGACCTATATAATCGTATACCCCTGACACGAATCTGATCCACCAACACAAATTACCACATAAGACGTGAACCCAACACGAAATAAGCGGGTTAGGGTTAATTATAAACGTTCTTTGACTCAAGGCGAGTCAACTTGCTTCAATACTATAAATAAATGGGTCGGTTCAGGTTGAGCCATATAGTGGTATATCCTTATCTTGAATGACACGACCCAACCCGCCAACACAAATCGCCACCCTTAAATTGGTAAGCATAGTTATTAAGCCTAGACCAATTAGTCAGTTGGATCGGTAACCTGATGACTTAGTGTCTCAACCGATCTAGGTTGCTAATTAGATCGTTTGTTTAATAAACCTGTCAAACCTGACGGCTTTTTATCAAAACTGTCCAACCCGGTTGGTCGGACCGATAACCCAGCGACCCGACACTTTAATCACCTTTTAACTTTTCTAAATTTCAATCATTTTTGTCATGCATATTTATGTATGTCTTTTTGTCTATTTACATTATATTTTTAAGAATATGTTATATATTTGTTTAAATTTATTTTCTTATTTATTTAATATTTTTTTCATTATTATAAAATATTTTATTTCTTAAATTATTTTTAATTGAATATATGGTTTGACCAATGAACCACTAGTTGAACCAATAAACTGATGACCCAAGTTCTCAACAGGGTCAATGTCCTGTCCAACTTTAATAACTATGTTGGTAACTTAACCATGTTCACTGTTTGCCTGCAAATAAATATATGTTGGAGTGTTGGGTTCGTATCGTGTCAAGATAAAGGTATACGACTATTGGCCCCCTTGAACCTGACCCATTTATTAATAATGTCAAAGCAGGTTAACCCATTTTGACCCAAAGAACGTTTACAGTCAAACCTAACCTGCTTATTTCCAGTCAGATATGCGGGTTACGTGGTAATTTGTGTTGGCAGGTTAGATCCGTCTAATGTTAAGTGAAGGGTATACGATTATATGGGTCAACCCAAACCTGATCCATTTATCAATCATGTCAAAGTGTGTAGACCTACTTTACTTGAAACACATTTATGGTCAACCATAACTCGTTTAGTCTGTGTCGGGTTCACGGGTCGTGTCAAACATTGCCACCCTTAGTTACCATGTGCAGGCTGCAGGGCTAACAACAGAGTTATCGCCAAAAGATCAACCAAACAGTAGAGTGTTCGGGAAGGGGTGAACGATCTCTCTTTTTGGAACATTAACAATGGTTTTTGTGGAAAAGAGAGAAAAAGAGCTTTGGTTAGCTCTCTAACAGTAGTTTAAAAAGTAAACATGTGTCATTTGTTGGCAATGGCTAGGGGTGGGCATGGGCTAGGCTGGTTCTAACCCAAGCTTGACCCACAAATTAGCCCGAAAAAGCTTAGCCTGAGCTAGGCCTGAGAAGGGCCCAAGCCCCAAACTTTTACATACATAATATATATGTATTATATATAATGTACTAATTATTTTAAAATTATTAATAATATATAGCTTAGTTGATAAAAATGGTTTTTTACAATAAGTATTGGGTTCAAATCCTAGTGAAATCAATTATTTTTTAAAATAAACAACCCTTAGAATTTAAATATATAGTTTTCTATATTTTTTTAAAACTAGTAAAATTTTGTAGTTCAATTAGCTAAAGCATTAGTTATTACATGATAGGTCTATGGTTCAAAATTTCAGTGAAATTTCTCGAAATTTAATCAAAATTTTCCTACTTCAAGGGGTAGCAAAATGAAATACAAGGGGAATACAAAAATTCCAAAATTTCTTCAAAAATATGTCAATATTAGCAAAACATTGATGAAATTTTGGCAAAGTTTCACTGATATCAATACTTTCCACAATAATTATTATGCATGAGCTACACCGATCTTAAATCCATTGTTTGCTATGATTTTCAATCTATTGATTCTAGAACAAAAATAACAACACCACTTAAAACCTTTCTAGTAACAATATTGTTTAATTTCTATTTATAAATTAGTTAAAATGATTTTTTTTTAAAATGATAAAACATATATTTATATAATTAATTTTCTTTTGGAGTATGTATGCATCAGTTAGATATGTGCTACAATAATTATTGTATAACTTGGTTATATAAAGTTTGTTTACAAAATGACTAATTTAAGATGAATTATTACATGTTTGATAGTCATTTGGCTAAAAAAAATGACAAGTAGCCATTTGTTTATTATTTTTATTTATTTGTACATGACTTAAATGCTTTATATAGTTATTTGAGTCCAAACTGTGTAATCATGCTCAACATAGATTGAAATTTACATAACAGTTTACATTGAAATTTTTATAATATTTTGAAACATTCTAACGAAATTTCCATTAATACTCATGACACAAATCCATCAAAATTGAAAATTTGAACCTTGAAATAGGTCTAGCGTTCAAACCTACATCTCAACATTAATTTTTGTTTAATTAATGGGCCGGCCCGAAACCCAGCTTGAGGCCCAATCAATTAATTAGGGTTTGGCCCGGGCCTAAGTTTACTAAAAATTCATGGGCCCAAGCCTCAGCCCGAGCCCAGTTTATAATTATAGGGCCGGGCCTGGGCCTACCATGACCCAGCCAGAGCCCGACCCATGCCCACCCATACCCGAGATAGAGCCAAAAGAGTAAAGGAGGCTTTAAATGATCAGATTGGATCATGGTCATGCAAGAATAACTTAATCAGTTCAAAAGGAATGATGTTTAATTCTTAACTAAGAAACACTTTGACAAAAATATCATTGATATCAAATGGATCTTCAAGTACAAACATGATGTATAGTGACTAGAAATAAGGCTAGACTTATGGCAAAGGGGTATGCCCAAATAAAGGGCATTGGCTTTAAAGAGACATTTGCCCTTGTTGTTAGATTGGAGTCCATTAGGATTATTTTGTCCATTGCATGCTATTTGAATTTCAAATTATATCAAATGGACGTTAAGAGTGAATTCTTAAATGAAATACTCCAAGAAGAAGTATACGTAGAGCAACTTGAGGGATTTGTAAATCCTCACTTGCCAAACTATGCATATAGGCTCAAGAAGACACTATATGACCTCAAGCAAGTTCCTAGAGCTTGGTATGAAAGGCTCACCAGATTCCTTCTTGATTACCATTTTGATCGAGGATGTGTGGTCAAAACATTCTTCGTTAAGAAGTAAAATGGTCAGATACTCATAGTGCAAATCAATGTTGATGACATCATTTTGGGTCAACAAGTAATGAAATGTCACATGGTTTTGCCAAACAATGAAGTCAGAATTCGAAATGAGTATGGAATGAGAACTTAGGTCTTCAAATGAAGCAAACAAAAGATGACTACCAGAGTATTATAAGTAGTTTGCTTACTTGACAGCAAGTAAACCTGAAATATCCTTTAATGTAGGTGTTTGTGTAAGATACCAAGCATCTCCAAGGGAGTCACATCTCAAAGTGGCTAAGAGAATAATCCATTATGTCCATGGGACAATGGACTTTGGGTTATGGTACCCGTTTGACACCGAATTTGAGATTGCGTGATACTTAGATGTTGATTGGACATGCGATGTGGAGGATCATAAGAGCACGAGTGGAGGTTGCTTTTACACTGGCAATAGTTTTGTTTCATGGCATAGCAAGAAATAAAACTCCATCTCGTTGTCAACTGTTGAAGCTGAGTACATTGTAATTTGCAGTGGGTGCACTCAACTTCTCTGGATGAAGCAAATGCTCAGAGACTACGAGTTATGGTACCCGTTTGACACCACATATGAGATTACGGGATACTTAGAAAAATGTTGTGTCCTTAGATCATGTGAACATGGAAGACTAATTGGCTAATATTCTAATAAAGCCTCTTGATTCCAAGAGGTTTGAATATCCAAGAAGTGTCATTGGTTTGTGTGCGATGAACTGAGCCCTAGTGCCTCTGTCTAATATGCTTAGGGCCTACATGAAATGACTAAGTATTGTGCCCCATGGCAGGCATGTCAGTAATGCACACAGAATCCTAGGGGAGGAAAACCAGGATTCATGACCAATCATGGGGTTTGTGACCGGTCATGCTCCATGACCGATCAAAAGGGCATTTCTGTCCAATTAATTACAAGTGATCTTAAAACCCCCTTCACCTGTAAAATGGGTCATTTTCCCTATTTTATACGCATTTAAAGTTCTTCTCCTCCTTTTTCATCTTCCCTAATTCCAATTATGCCTCCAAGCTCTTACCTTTTCTTCATCAAAATGAAAAATGGTGCAAAAAAAGCTTGTAACCCACGCCTCTACATCCTCCAAGGGTAGTGCAGCCAAAGGCAACCCTTCTCAGGGCTTTAAGGGAAACGACCAATTAGGGAAAGCTCTCAGGTTCCCAAGCAAACCAAAGGGTATATAGATGGCTCGTACTCGCCATTTCGTAATGCCTAAAGGTTGCAAAACTTCAAGAGGATGTTCTCCAAGCGTCAGTTCGTTATAGAGTGGAATGTGGAAGTGGATGTGTTGAAGACGATGGAGTTCTACGAGCAGCTGGATGCTTGGGGGTGGATTCTGTTCTTTGACCTACTAGGTTTCATCTAAGATGAGGTCTATTTGAACGTATTTTCCAAGAACCACATCGACTTCTCGTTCTACTCCTCCATTATTATATATATATATATATATTTATTTATTTATTTATTCCTTTCAGTCATTTCCTCTTTCCTTCTTTTTCCTCATTCCTTCTTCTCCCTGTTTCCTTTATTTCTCTTTTTTGTGTATTTTTTTTTAAACTGTTAGTTTGCTGTGTTACATTGTTTTATTCATCGAGGATGCTCTCAGACCAAGTGGCCCTCTCGGATAGTTTGAATAGATTGAAGTAGGTCATTGTTAGGTTTATGTATTGTCAATGTCTATGCACAAACCAAATGTGTGTACATGTAGTGGTCATGTGTATAGGACTTTATTATGTAAATTGTATACGTATGTAAGTCCAAGTGTTAAATTCTGGTAAAGCACTAAGAAGATGGACTCGAAGCCGGAATGACCATGCCAAAAGAGATTCAAGCAGCATGGAAGAATTTCAAGTCTCAAGTGCAAGCTACCTCAAGGAAGCCAACACATCAGTTCCAAGCACAGAAAGGCAAATCAGGTATATGAGACCAAATGATAGGTATGTGTGTGCTCACAAAACCCTGATACCATGGTTGACCCTAGGAATCACTTAGAAGACTTAATTAGGGTCTAATTAAAATGTACAAAGAGCCCAATGCTCAAAAGAATGAAAATGGCTCACTAGGGAAGAAGTACCTATGCTGACTAGTGATGTCTAGGTCAGTAAATTTTGAGGCAACTTCCAATGACTCCCTATATCACCTTAGTATGAATTAGACTACAATTCATACATGTATGGAAAGATCTAGAGTTTCCAACAACAAAAAACGGCGAAGGAGTTTGAGTTTTCTAGAGAAAGTTATAGCCGTTTTACCGAGAGGTGTTTATGTTGAAAAACAGGGGAGTTGGGACGCCCATGAATACTCAGGGGCCCCCGAGGTGGGGTACCTAGGGCGCCTAGCCTACGATTCCAAAAAATTCAAGTTCTAAAATTTTGCCTGGGGCTCCCGAGGTGGTGTACCTAGGGTACCCCATAGTCGTGGGGGGCACCCGAGGTCCCAACGATCAAAATTCTGAATGTTGTTTTTCAATCGTTGGGAACCTAGGGAGGCCTTGGCTCGCCTATATGAGGTTGGAACATGTTCCAAATGAGTTAAGGACTCTCCCACTACTCCTCTATGTCAAAATAATCACTCCACTCTTGAAAACCCTCTTTACATGAGGTATTGTTGAGCTAGATAGGAAAATCATCAAAGAGGAGAGGAAACAAGTATTGAGAGCAAAAACTTGATTAATTTATCATCAAAGACTTGGAGAAGAAGCCCTTGAAGCATTCAAGGAGTCTTAGAGAGCAAAAGCCCAACTTGGAAAATCTCATAAAGAGCTCTCTACACCGGTGTGAAGACCTTAGTTACATTTGCCTATTAAGAGATTGATCACCACTACCATCATTCTCATTTCCATCATTTGAGTATGTCCACCAGGGCCACCGGATGTGGAAGCTTCCATCGGAGACACCGAAAGCTAGATTGGGAGTCCGCCAGAGACACCAGACTCGTGTGCACTTGCCGGAGACACCAAGTGCGAAGTCACCTCTACCGGAGACACTAGAGGTAAGGTCTTGTTGCTGTACCTTGTAATAATTAGTAGTTAACTATTAATAAAATCAACACACCCCTGGAGTGGGCATTGGAGAGTGGACGTAGGCCCGTGTATCGAACCACTATGAACACTTGTGTCTTTGTGGTTGCATGCTTTGTCATTGTTCTTAAATTTCTATATCATAATTGAACATAAACATTTAGGACTTAGTTGAACTTGCAAATTGGTTTAATCCTTAACATTAAGAAAAACATTGAATTTGCAATTTATAGATCACTTTAGGACTTCACTCAAAGTACTAAACTTAAGTGATCACACTGTGGGGAATTTATAATGTTGTGGATTGATTGCATATTATAACTGTTTTCATTTATCTTGATTATGCAAAGTAGCTCAACACACTAAGGTTAATATAAAAGGATTATTTAAGCAACCTTAGGGAACTTATCAACCTTGCTCCCATTTTGCTATAGATCACACTATAGTGTATGACGGAGCCTCGTGGTCTATAATGAGTTCATAGAAAAGAGATTTACTTAAGTAAAAGAATTTCTGTTGCATATTAAGATAACATTAAGTAAATCAAAAGAGAGTTGAATAGTATTTAAAATGAACCAAAAAATCATAGATATCCTATTCACCCTCTCTAGGAATTTCAATTGGTATCAGAGCAAGGTTGCTCTAAAAGGGCTTAACATCCCAAGTTAAAGCCTTATTATTGAACCTAGATGGCCAAGGAAAAAAGTTGGTCAATCTCTACTCCTCCCTATTTCAATGGGATGGACTATGGCCATTGGAAAACACGTATGACCGTATTCTTAAATGTTATGGACTCTAGAGTTTAGAACTTTGTAGTGGAAGGGTACACCAAACCCACTATTCCCAAAAGTGAGTGGGGAAGGTCCAAAAAGAAGGCCTTTAGTGCAAACCTCAAAGCACTCAATACTATTAGACGTACCCTTAGTATAACTGAGGTCTATAGAATAGGTGGTTTGAGGACCACTAAAGAAGCATGGGATCTTATAAAGAAGACTCATGAAAGTGTCTCAATTTCATCAAAAGATGAAACAATGAGTAGTAAGGAAGACACCTCACTTGGGTCCAAAGCCTTTATGGCACTTGGTAATCCCAATGATTCACTTAACTGTGAAAGTGAATCTGAAAGTGATGAAGAAGAGGATGAGGATGAGATGGACATCCAAGAAGCCTTCAACAAGCTCTTTGTTGAGAGTGGAGAGTTGGCCAAGACCAACAAGAAACTAAAAGAAAAGACTCATGACTTAGAACTAAACCTTCTTGAAGTTAATGAAAAACAATCTAAGTGTTTATAAGAAAAGGATGAGCTACTTAGAGAAAGCTAATCTTTTGAAAGAAAATTAGGAATTAAAAGAAAAGATAAAAGAGTTAGAGTTGAGGTCTTTAGACAACAACCTAGGAGAAGAAAATCAAAGCTTAAAAGATAAAATAAATCTCCTAGAGAAGAGGCTTAAGGAGTCAAAATCAATCATCAACATAGAAATGGTAAATAGAAAAAGAGAAAAGAGGAAATTAGTTGAGGACAATGAAATGTTGTCCAATAAGACTCTACAAACTTAAGCAAAAAGTCAAAACATTAGAAGAAGATAAAAAGAGTCTAGATTCTACATGTTCCAAGCTCAGTGTAAGAAATGATGAGCTTCTTAATCAAGTTAAAGAATTTGAGAAGTACAAAAAGAAGTCTCTTAGCACCCTTGCCTAAGGAAGCAAAAATATAGAAAATTTCTAAATGGCAAAGAAGGTAGTAGAAGGGGTTTGAGATTTTACTCTGCAAATGCCCAACCTCCTACCTACACAAGAGGACCAAAGAATGCCTATGGAAAAGGAAAAAAGTAAGGTCAATGTCTTCCCCCAAGCCATGATGTGTGGTAGAAAATAATCTTCTTCCTTCAAAGGGAAAGCTCTTATCCGCCAAGAAAGAAGAAAGAAAATTCCTAGCCAATCAAAAGGCTATGCTTTAACCTCTAAGGGTCTTGCTTCTAAAAGACCACCAATTATATGCCACCATTGTGGGTTAATTGGTCATATAAAGGTTGATTGCAAAACAAGGCAAAGGGACTTGAGTATCCAAAGGCTTCAAGAGTCTAAAAGGAAGAAAGAAAAGCAATACTACTTCCAAAAGACTCATAATGATAAAAGACTAAAAAGACAATATCAATTTAAAATAAGCAAGAATGAAACCCTAGGACCCAAGAACAAAATGATCCGACCCAAGCAAACAAAGACCAAACAAGTTTGGGTCAAAAGGATTTAGGTTAAGAAGGATGAACTCTCATCCTATATAGGAGTGAGAGCCTGTCAAGATGATATCTTGACAATAAAAATGACCAAATAGAGATCATGGGAAAGAGGGCTTTAGATGATCTAGACTTAGTTTAAGCCCTATAAGTAGAATTAAAATAATCCTAAAGCAGTAATCTTAAAAAGATCATAAAAAGGCTAATTTGATGATTTTGGGTCAACAAACAAAGCCAAGAATGCTCTCCCTCAAGCCTCAGAAGATGCCTCCATACAAGCAAAGAAATCTAAGTCCTCCAAGCTTCTCAAAGGGCCATCAAGATCTTCAAGATCATGTATGTGTATGTTGGTGTGCTTCACTTCCATCTAGACCACTAGTTATCCCTTGAAAAACCCCTAAGAGACCCTAGGAAAAGCCTCAAAGGCATGGCTCTGGCTAAAGTCTTCTAAGGGTAGCTTCACTTAAGAATTGTCTGAAAATAGGGGAGGCGAGTGCTTGCCAAACCCCGCGAGCGCTCGGGCTAGGGTATCGCGAGCTCTCGGCCTAATAAAAAAGAGAAAACCAGCTCCTGGGTTTTTTCAGGTTGCATACTCGCGAGCGTTCCAAACAATTAGCGAGTGCTCGCCCATAGGTACCGCGAGTGCTCCCCCCTCTAGGCGAGCGCTTGGGCTACCCTGACAAGTTCATATATATATATATATATATATATTGACCATTGGGTTTTCCTATTTTTGAGCCAATAGAGCTTCTACTATTTGAAGTGAGTATGAAGACTATTTCCATGAACACCTTGAAACACAAAAGATGTTGATCCTCTATAAAGATCAAGTAATTGAAGAAAAATAAATTGACAATTGTTCCATGCATGTGTGGAACCATACTAGGTAAATCTTAATCTACATACTTGGATTCCATTGCTTGAGAAAATGCTATTCGAAATCTTTAAAAGCATATGAAAAATTAGCCTAAGTAGTATGCATGTGACTATTCATGATCTATTATCTCTAATTATTTATCATGCGAATCATGTTGGTTTTCCTCTTGAAGAGGCATACTTACATATGTGGCCAAGTCACCTTGGCACACCTGAAGCATGTATGTTCCAAAGAAGAATGACCATTGACTGCTCTTGGTGATCTTTGATGCACAGTATTAGATCACTAGTGACATATTGATCATGATAGACATGTCCTTATATGTCACTCTTGCCTCTATGATCTACCATGTGTATTCTTATGCTTCCACGCATGACATTTGCTTTAATAGATATATCTATGAAATGGTCATTGATCCTGATCCATAATACATGACAACAATGTCTATTATGGATAATTCCTATCTTGGACCTAAATGTTTATCGAAAATACTTGGTCCACCTATATTTCTCCCATTGTCAATTCATAACAACGAATTATGGGAGAAAGGAATATGAGGAAGAAAAACCTCATAAGAGATATGGAATTGAAGGAAGTCCTTAGAGTATCTCAAACAATTCAAAGAGCTTGGGAAGGACAAGAGGAAGTCATTTTACATGCTAGCGTAAGAAAATGTCAAATTTGAGAAGATGCTCTCCATAAAAAGAGACCATGGGGATATGAGATGACTTGGATACAATTCCAATGTCAATCACACTTCCTCCATACAAAAGACTAACAATGTCTTTGTGAATGCCAATGGAAAGACTATTGCATAAGCCTTCCTCAAGGGCAAGGAGAATGTGTTCTTCTTAAGGACCATCACAAAGGTCCTATAGGGTTAAGAAGAAGGAAAACACATTCAAGGGAAAGGCACTCTTGAAACAAGGTGAGATATTCGGAAAATCAAAACCTCAACTATGTTCCTATGCCAAGGTAGTATGAAATAATTCTCAAGCTAATAAGGCTTCTTCTTTTAGAGGATTTCAAGAAAATGCCTCTACCACTATAAATTCTTGTCAAAGGGTTAAGGACAAGTGATAGTTGCTATGTCATAGAACCTGACAAGCATGAATTAGATGATTGTCTTTGTCTCAAAAGGATGAGACTAATCCTTGACATCAAAGGTTAGGTTATATCAACTTTAGAGACCTATCTAGGCTTAATAGAAAAAGGATTAGTCAAAGATTTGCTTAGATTGACCCAAGTTAACAATCATATGTGCAAAGATTGTCTAAAAGGACAAATAAACTTGGTATAACCCTCATGAAAAATTAAAAGACTTAAATAGAAAAAAGACCAAGTAGTCAAACAAGGGAAAGACTCACCAACAAGAGAAGAAAAATGAGATGCCAAAGCAATCACACTCTCTTAGAATATCTCAAGTCATATGCCATCACTGTGGAATGGTTGGACATATAAAGGATGAGTGTTGAAAGAGACTCAATGGATTAAAATCTTGAAAGATAAACCAAAAGGAGTTAAGTCATCACTTGTTCCTAGCTCACTAAGGTGAAAGAATACCTTAGATGATCTGGACTGGATCGAAGCCCTATAAGAGGATTAGTATAATCCTAAAAGAAATTATCAAAATGCAAGACCATATAGAACCACAATAGGGAAATGATATTTTCTAAAGCATATAGTCTATAAAAATAGTGTGTGACTTTTTCATGATCTTTTATACTTACTTGCTTATATTTAGACATATTGGGATTGCTATTGTATTGGCACATTTATACACATATATACATGTTTCCCAGTCACTATAATATATATGAGCATATATGCACTGCTTGGCACATCTATTGACTGCTCTTAGTGATTTTTAGCATACTTACATATCATATAGATCACTAGTGGTATATTAGACTTGTTTAGCACATCTTTATATGTCACTTATGCCTTTGTTGACCTGTCATGCATATTCATTCTCATTAGCACATATCACTAGCCTTATACATGGACACTTGCACTTAATAGACATATCTATATTGGTCATAGTTTTTTGGATTCTTAGTTCACTTATGGATCCTACCTCACTTTGGACCTATACTACTTGGTTGGTCCATCTTTTCTCTTATTCCCTTGCCATTTCATAACATAAAGGGGGAGAGAATGTAGGGAGAGTGGAATATGGTAATGCACCATAAGTGTGGGACATCACTTAGGAGGAGTGATATCATTTAGAATACATGTAAAAACCTCGCACATTAAACATATACTAGAATTTCTCACATATTGGCATAATTATATGATCTCAATTGGTATATCTCTAAGGGGGAGAATTACACCTCATAGTAAAATCATATTGAATTATGCTTTTGACAACATGTGTTAAATAGTGAATTTTTTTTGTTGTACCATCCTTGTGACTATAGTTAAATCCATTTTTGCTTAATTCAAGCTTCAAGTTATATTTTTCTGCATTAATGCACTTTTTAGAGAAATGTATATTATTATTGATGTGTTTCAAGAAAGTCATCACATCTTGCAGGAGAACACATCCTTTGTCAACTCTTATCAAAAAAAGGGGGAGAGAACTTGACAAGAAGGGAGTCTTGGGGTAGATACATGTACTAGGATTAAATTTGTACATTTTATTGTTTTGATATGGAATTGACAAAGGGGGAGATTGTTAGGTCTATGTATTGTCAATGTCCATGCACAAAACAAAGTGTGTATATGTAGTGGTCATGTTGTATAGGAATTTTATATGTAACTTATGTATTCATGTAAGTCCAAGAAGAGAGTCCGAGAAAGTTCCAAGAATACGGACTAGAAGCCGAAATAACCATGTCAAAGAGACTCAACCATCATGGAAGAATCCCAAGTCTTAAGTGCAAACTACCTCAAGGAAGCCAACACATCAGTTTCCAAGCACAAAAAGGTAAATCAGGTATATAAGACCAATGGTAGGTGTGTGTGTGCTCACAAAACCCCGAGACTATGGTTGACTCTAGGAATCAGTTAGAAGACTTAATTAGGGTCTAATTGAAATGCACAAAGAGCCTAATGCTCAAAAGAATGAAAAGGGTTCACTAGGGAAGAAATGCTTATGTTAACTAGTGCTATCTAGTTTAGTAAATTTTAAGATAACTTCCAAGGACTCCCTAGATTACTTCAATAGGAATTAGACTACAATCCATATATGTATGGAAATATCTAGAAGTCAACTTTTCAATAAAAGAACGGCAAAGGATTACGAGTTTTCTAGAGAAAGGTATAGCCGTTTTATCTGGAGGTGTCTGTGCTGAAAACCTGGGAGCGCGGTTGCCTGCGAGTAGTGGCGGTCCACCATCGAGGGGTATTGGGGTCAACTGAGGCTCATGGCGGTTGACCGCAGTCCCAACGGTCAGATTTCTGAATGTTAGTTTTTGGCCGTTGGGGGCTTGGGAAGGCCATGGCTCGCCTATAAAGGCCTTGGACATGTCCCAAATGAGTTAAGAACTTCTCCTACACATCTTAGAAATATTCTTGAGCTTTCCTTGATGTAAATCATTTGAAAAACCTATACATGAGGTGTTGTTGAGCAAAATAGGTAAATCTACCTAAAGAGATGTGACAGCAAGTCTTGGGGAGCTAAGGATTGGTAAATTCATCATCCAAGACTTGGAGGAGAAGAAGTCCTTAAAGCTATCAAGGAGCTTGTGAGAGCTTGAGCCTAACTTGGGAAAACAAATCAAAAAAGCTCTCTTCAACCTGGTGTGAAGACCATAGTCATATTTTCCTATTGAGAGGCTAAGTACCACACTATCATTTACATTCCCTTCCATCACTTGTGTACATCCATCGGAGACACCGGACAAGGAAGCTTTCGCTGGAGACATAGAAAGCTATATGGGGAGTTCGTTGGAGACACCGAACTCATTAGCACTTGTCGGACACACCAAGTGCGAAGTCACCCCTACCGGAGACACTAGAGGTAAGGTATTGTTGATGTACCTTGTAATAGTTAGTAGTTAACTATTAATAAAATCAACACGCCCCCGAAGTGGGCATTCGAGAGTGGACGTAGGCTAGTGTGCCGAACCACTATAAACACTTGGGTCTTTGTGGTTGCATGCTTTGT
>JAOXJP010253905.1:0-21700 GCA_025762735.1 Platanus orientalis | reverse complement strand
ATGTTACGCGGGAAAACTACTCAGTAAAACCGTCTTGAAAAACAAAAGTTCCTTACCTTTTACCAACACCCTTACAAACTATTTTGCTGCATTTAATTTTCTTGCAAAATGGTAGAATAGCAGAGGAAGTAAAGTTCAATGTAGCTTTTCCACACTTTGCTGCATTCTACTATTGCAATCAGATGTGTAATAACCAAAAAAGTTATGACTTTTCCATATTTTACTTTGTCATCAATTCTCATGATGATTTTCTCATCTTTTCCTATTCTGGGCAATTACCTCTAAATAGACACAGCCATAGAGTATTTTAGTCAATTTGTAACTACTATAAACAACCTAAACATATGATGTCAGAAATATCCTTATCAAAAGGATCCATTCTCTTTTTATTGTGGCATGCTAAAATCAAATCCCTTATACATAACAACCTACAATAACCTCAAGAGCTGTCTTCTATTTTAACTACCCACAACCATGCTAACTAAAATACATTTTTATTATGTTCCACACATATCCCTAAAAATTCCAAAGAGGATAAAAATCGCTCCCTTTAACTAACGCTAACCGTCCCTCCCTGTCAGGTGGCAGGAACATCAGTGCCGAAAAGTGAATATGCACCCCCCAAAAAAGTGTAAATCATTTTTCAATGCTGATGTGTCCGTCCCCTGACAATGTGTGGTGGCTAGCATTACTTAAGGGAAGCGTTCATAAACCGATCCCTAAAAATTCACATCTCAATATAAAGGAGGTTAAAAGTAACAAAACACATCTTATTCTAGCCACACACATAAAAGAAACACATGAAATTTATTAAGAGTAATGATGTTCAATGTTACATGAAGCAACAGTTATTTCTGTTCAAAACAAAATTACAAAGGTATATACAGAACCGCTGCACATTCAATATTCGTAAATGAATCAGTCTTTTTTTTGGAAAAAAAATTCGCTCATGAATGTATAAAAGAAAAAAAAATGAAAAATCAAACTAATTCAAGATTCTCATGAACCACAGTGGAGAGCACATCTATGACTAATGCATCCATGTTGGCATCGGTACTCCATACTCTAGGTTGGGATCTTGATTCCTGAAGGCTCTCAAAGGCGAAACATCTGTATCTTGAAATTATGTTCATAATCACTTGAGCAGTGATCATTGGTGCTCCTAGGCTTTCCAATGCTTGACATTGCTGTCCTATTCATGGGTGGTTTCCAGTCATCATGATATGATTGCCTCTGATGAGTGGGGGAAAGGGGTTTGTGTTCACTGTTTGAATTAGTGGATTCTTTAGAAGATGCCAGTTTCCTCTTCTTATTGTGAGTACCAGTCTCTGCACTATTGTTTCTTAACTTCAAAAAGTGATTGATGGTACTCCTAAGTGTCAAATTAGGCACAAGATAGCCTGCAAAAAATATTTGTGGCACCACAAAAGCACATTGACTTTGAGATTATGAGGTCCCTGATACTGTTTAAAAAAAAAGATATATTAATTTAAAAAGTTGTAGATGAATCAAAAAGAAATGAAAGAACCATATAATACTATTACTGTTACCACCATCTTTCACGAATTGGAAAGATACAAACATTAGTTGCAAACATAATTATATATATATATATATATATAAAATGATCACTAGCATTGCCAGGTACAAAGGAGAATCAAGAGTCTTAGTTAACAATGAACATATCCCAAGACATTACTCTTTAACATCTATAGTTATATCCTACTTTTTGATCCTGATTCTTTTAAGCTTATACTAATGGTCAGGGAAAAAGGGAGTAAAGAAAGGAAGAGTAATGAATGTTCCAGTTCAAAGAACTCTAAATAGATGTCCATTGCATAAATCTATTAATATAGTAAAGGAGTGGGTGGGGCTGCATGTAGTCATAAAACAAAAGTTCCTGTTTTGACAGGTTTCATAAATTTACCCCTAATTTAATATTAATCAGTCTACAGAAATTACAAGTTGCCTGGGCAACCTATAAATTGGCTATTAGTCAAATACTTTTTTTTTCAATCATGAAGATCACATGAGCCTTTTGGTAGTATAATAGAAATAGAATCATACAACAACTAACTAGTGACAGGCACCAGGACACTTACATTTATCACAAAAGCTGGTGAAACAGCACTTGGTTGTTTGCACAGCGTCTACCATTACAACCTTGCACAATGGACAGTGGAGTTCGGATGGAAGATCGTTGACAAATCAAGTGGAAAGCAACCCTTCATTTTCCTTCTCAAAAGCAGCCCTGTTTATTCAGAAGGTTTCAAAGTGAATCTTCATACCTATAAATTGAGCTATAACGAATATCATGACAAAAGCAGAAATAAGCTTAATCATTTGGCTTTGAAACAACAGCTGCAATGGCTGGAAGCTTCACCATTCTACTGTCATAATCGTGATTGCCATTGGTAGGACAATGCTTTATGAAATGTCCTGAATGGTTCAAGATCAAACGATGAGCATTTTTGGCTACTAATAACCCATATTATTTTAAAAATTAAAAATAAAAGGTGAACCATCAAGAACATCAACATACAAGGTACCTTGCATCTATGGCAAATGTAACCTTGAGGAGGTGTCATCCCCTCCGGCCCACCCTGGCCTACAATAAATAAATTAAAGAACTCGGACCTAATTGATAGGCTACCATTACTGAAAAAAGAAGCAATACAAGTCCATAGATGTAGATAAAAATGGGAGAATTACCAAAACCCCAGCTTCCCATTCCACCAATTGCCTTTCCAAAGTCTCTAGTAGAGCCCCAACCCTTCTGAATTTGATTAGAAATCCAATTTTAAATTTTAAATTGATGATATATGGACAAAAAGAAGTTCTATTGTATTTAGTGACCGAAAAAAAAGTTATCTTAATATCAAAAAAGTAAGAAGTGACAAGGGAGAACATCTCACCATGGTCTGTCCAAGGTAGGTGTTTCAACAACGCCTTAATCTTGGCATCCTCGTCAACTTCATTTGAAGAGGGAGCATCTTGCACCAGATTGATGGACTGAACTGGCCGCTCTTCTGATGTGGCATACCAATCTTTATCTAATTCATCCCAATCTAACTCATCCGGCTGTCAAGTCCAATCAAACAATTTATATTACATCATTCTATAATAGCTTAACAATCAAAACCATGCAAAAACAACCAAATGATGTCTGGGGGAAACATAGTGACTAAAACTTACAAATCTCAAGTCCAATGAATCTGCCTTAGTAAAGCTACTCTTTGCTAATGGAGCCTTCTTGATCTTATCTCTGCTACCTTTAGCCTGCAGTAGTACACATATACCAACCATCTCAATTAAAATCTCAGAACTTGACTGTGGACAAATGTAATTAATAATAATATTTCAGGTCCAATAATTTTAATACATAATGGTTTACAACTGAGTCAATGACACAAGAACCCCTAAAATCAGGGGTATAAAATAGAACTATTGAAAAGTAATACACCTTCAACCATTCTTTAATCAAAACAATGAAACAATAACAAGAAGATAAATAAAAGCAAAATAAATTCAAAGTTTGAAGATATACAATAAACATACCATCTGAAAAAAACTGCAGAAAAAGGTAAATAAATGTGGCCCATGTAACCAAAGATTAAACAAGTATAAAACAATAACAATAATCTGTTAGGAATCCAGAATGGGAAGGATGTCTCATCCAAATCTCATCCAAAATGGAATGGTGTCTGGGAGATCTTTAGGATTTATTTAATTTTGAATTTCAAATGTAATTCCCATTTCAGATAAAACTGTCCATCTTTAGAGATGAGAGAAATTAGGAAGATTAGCCAAATATGGGAGGGAAGTTAAGAGAGACAACAAGGC
This sequence comes from Platanus orientalis, assembly GCA_025762735.1. NCBI lineage: Eukaryota > Viridiplantae > Streptophyta > Magnoliopsida > Proteales > Platanaceae > Platanus > Platanus orientalis. The sequence goes on along the minus strand of JAOXJP010253905.1, from coordinate 17,857 downwards.
TACAGCTAGGCATGTTTAGCTATAAATAGGGGTGTTCATCTTGTGTAAGACATAGAAGAATTTGAAAGTAATTCAAGGAGAAGTTATCACCCAAACGTGAGATATTTTCTATTTCATTTTTATTTCCTCTTCTCTGGTTGTATCATTTGATATCAAAGCCAATTATTCTCGGCCTGTGGTATCAAGGATATGGCTGAGGGAACTAGATCTCAAGAAGCTAGAAAGATGGAGGAAAGTATTCGGCTCTTAAGAGAGAATTCTGACAAATAGGCTGAGCCTTTACTAGAGCTAAAACAATTAATCACTGGGATTAATGTCAAATACGATCAGTTAGCCTCGAAAGTAATTAGCAACAATGACAAACAGGGAGAATCATCCAGAAATTTTTGAGAGGTGGCACCACCAAACCATGGAGTTGCTTATATAAGGTATGCAAAGGTCGACTTTCCTAAATTCCATGGAGATGATCCAAAGGGGATGGATATGTAGGTGCAAGCATTTTTTTTAAAATTTTAATCAAGTGGCTTCAGCACATCAGGTTCAGTTGGCTACAATCCATTTGGAAGATAGGGCAATTCAATGGTATCAATGGTTCGTAAGAACCAATGGAGAACCATTGTGAAGTGAATTTACACATGCTATATGTGTTAGGTTCGGACCCGCTGCCTACGAATATGCGATAGGAGAATTGACCAAATTCCATCAAACCAGGACAGTCAAAATGTATCAAGAAAAAATTGAAGAGCTAGTCAACAGAACACATGGTTTGCCAGAACCATTTTTTGTTAGTTGTTTTGTAAGTGGCTTGAAGGATGAAGTGCATGCTGGAGTAAGAATGTTCAACCCAACTTCAATGACACAAGCTATTGGATTGGCGCGGCTACAAGAAGAGACCATAGAGGCATTGGCATGCAAATCAAAACCCTCATCAAGTTTCTTACCAGCAAAAGGAAGCACGGGTAAGCCTTACTTAACTATAGCTTCTTCAATGCCCATCAAAAGAATGACACAAGCTCAACTGAATGAGAAGAGAGAGAAAGGGTTGTGTTACAATTGTGATGAGCCCTACAAACCCAGTCATTGATGCCAAAAGAGACACTTATTCATGGTCATTGGAGATGATGAGGAAGATGTCAGTAATGAAGATACTAACCCTCCAGAAGAAGAGGATTTCAAGGAAGAATTTGAGATCTCAGTACATTCTCTTTCTAGTGCTACTTCTTTCAGATCCATGAGAGTCACAGGTTATATTAAGAAAAGACCTGTAGCTATTTTCATTGATAATTTCCTTGACCCATAAGTGACTAAAAGTACTGGATGTGAGGTACCATCTACTAGTACTTTACTAGTTTCAGTAGCCGACGGATCCAAAATAATCAGCACAACCCAATGCCTTAACTTCCAATGGGTAATGCACGGCACCACTTTCCAGACCGACATGCGAATCCTACCCTTGGGTGGGTATGATATGGTGTTAGGAATCCAATGGTTGTCAACATTAAGACCAATAGTTTGGGATTTTTCACATCTACGCATGGAATTCACAATCAATGGAAGGCGACATGTATTACGAGGAGCCAAAGGACAAGCGGTGAAAGTGGTTGATGGAAAATAAATGCAGAACTGCTGAGAAAACCAGTGTAGGGAGTTGTAGCTCAATTATGTGCCATTCACTTGGATGAACAAGAGGTATACATAGACCCTGATGTGATGCAATTACTATTATAATTTTCTGACGTTTTTGCATAACCACAAGGGTTGCTATCCCCTAGATCCCATGATCATAGGATTCCATTGAACCCAGACACACAACCTATGAATGTGAGACCTTACAGATATCCTGTTTTGCAAAAGGATGAGATCAAAAAAATGGCGAAGGAGATGTTATCAGCTGGTATCATACGGCCAAGTGTCAACCCTTTTTCTTCTACAGTATTGTTGGTCAAGAAAAAGGATAACACATGGCGCATGTGTGTAGATTACCGTGCTCTTAATAAAGAAACGGTAAAGGACAAATTTCTAATACCAGTCATTGATGAGTTATTGGACAAACTTCATGGAGCACAAGTTTTTTTCTAAGCTTGATTTGCGATCAGGATATCATCAAATCAAGGTGCCTCCACTAGATATCTGTAAAACTGCATTTAGAACTCATGAAGGTCACTATGAGTTCCTGGTCGTGCCTTTCGGGTTAACTAATGCTCCATCAACTTTACAAAGTCTAATGAACCAGGTATTCCAACCATATTTAAGAAAATTTATATTGGTTTTTTTATGATATTTTGATCTGCAACAAGAATATAGAGCAAAACATGCAACACTTAAAATTTACATTTCAAGTTCTGCATGACAATCAACTATATGTGAAGAGATCTAAGTGTGACTTTTGCCAAGAGGAGTTGGAGTGCCTTAGCCACATCATCTCAGAGAATGGAGTTGTAGCAGATGCCAAAAAGATTGCTAGCATGGTCAACTGGCCTTTACCTAAAACTTTGAAGGGCCTAAGGGGTTTCTTGGGCCTCATAGGTTACTACCAAAGAGTTGTATGTGATTATGGCAAAAAAATTTCATCCACTTACAACTATGCTCAAGGAAGGACAATTCCATTAGAATGAGGAGTCCAAACATGTTTTTGAACAGCTAAAGGATGCAATGACATCTACACAAGTACTGGCATTACCCGACTTCAATAAAGATTTTATTGTGGAATGTGATGCTTCAGGTGTGGGAATTGGTGGAGTACTTTCTCAAGAAGGATGTCCCATTGCCTTTATAAGTAAGGAACTTTCAAAAAGAACTCTTGGCCTATCGACTTATGAGAAGGAGATATTTGTCATTATCTACTTTGTTGAAAAATGGCATCCTTACTTGCTTGGGAGGCATTTCAAGATCAAAACTGAGCATCATAATTTGAAATATTTTTGGAGTAGAGAATTGTGACACCCAACCAGCAAAAATGGGTACCAAAATTGTTGGGTTGCGATTATGAAATCATATATCGAAGTGGCAAGAGAACAAGGTTGTCGATGCTCTTTCACACCTACCTAAAGAAGAGAGGAGACTAATGACAAATACAATTATGCTAACTTATTGGGTTGCCAAGGTTAAGAAAAGTTGGGAGAACGATCCTACAGTTTAGCAATTAATTTCATCTTGACAGGCTGATCCATATTCAAAAGTGGGTTACACATGGAATGATGAGCAACTCCACTACAATGGACAATTGGTGGTGGGCAATTCAGCTGAGCTTAGAAGACAAATTTTACATGATCTACATGATAGCCTAATTGGTAGACATTCAAGAGTGCATCAAACAATGAAATGGGTAACCCAAGCATTTTATTGGAAAGGCCTAAAAGGTGATGTTCACCAACACATTTCTAAATGTGAGGTGTAACAACACAATAAGATAAAAAATGTAGCTCAACCTAGTCTATTACAGCCACTACCTATCCCAACCTGTGTTTGGTCTGATATCTCAATGGACTTTATTGAAGGTTTACCTGCTTCCTATGGTAAGGATGTAATTTTTATGGTGGTTGATAGATTAACTAAATATGCACATTTTCTACCTCTATCACACCCTTACGCAGCCATTGCTCAACTAATGTTTGATCACATTTTAAAGTTGCATGGGCTGCCAACCTCCATTGTAAGTGATAAAGATAAGGTATTCCCTAGTAGATTTTGGTAAGAGTTGTTCAAACTACGAGGTACCATCTTACAATTAAGCTCTGCATATCATCCCCAAAGTGATGGTCAAATTGAGGTGGTTAACCTGTGTCTTGAAAATTATTTGTGATGTATGACTGGCGATCGACCTAAATAGTGGGTTAAGTGGTTAGCTCTTGCAGAATGGTGGTATAACACCACCTACCACTCATCCATAAAATCCATGCCTTATGAGGCTTTATATGGTCAACCTCCACCATCTCAAGTGTACTACTTTGTAGGGGATTCACCCATTGCAACCATTGACAGAAGTTTATAGGAACGATAAGCCATGATCCATGCTCTCAAGGAGCATCTACAATAAGCACAAAATCGTATAAAGCAAATAATTGATGCTCATCAAACCGACAGGGAATTTCAAGAGGGTGATTGGGTTTATCTGTGTCTACAACCCTATAAACAGACATCAATTTCTCTTTGAAGAATTTTGAAATTGGCACCACGATATTTTGGCCTATTCCAGGTTATTCAGTGGGTTGGAAAGGTAGCTTACAAATTGGAATTACCACCATCATCTCAGATCCATCTAGTGTTCATGTATCTCTATTAAAGAAGAAGATCAGTGATCACCTTCGAGTAATAGAATTGCCTTCTATTAGGGATGATGGATGAATTAAGCTTGAACTAGTAAGAATACTAGATCGTAGAATGGTGAGCCAAAACAACCAAGCTATAACTCAGGTCCTAGTTCAGTGGTTTAATTTTTTTTGTTGAAGATGCCACGTGGGAAGATTGGGAGATAATTCACAAGCAGATCCCTACATTCTAGCCTTGAGGACAAGGCCATTTTCAAGAGGAAGGGAATGTTAGGAATCCAAAATGGGAAGGATGTCTCATCCAAAATGGAGGGGTGTCTGGGAGATCTTTAGGATTTATATAATTTTGAATTTCAAATGTAATTTCCATTTCAAATAAAATTGTCAATCTTTAGATATAAGAGAAATCAAGAAGATTAGCCAAATATGGGGGGAAGTTAAGAGAGACAATAAAGCAGCAACAAAACATGTTTAGCAATAAATAGGGTGTTCATCTTGTGTAAAGCATAGAAGAATTTAAAAGTAATTCAAGGAGAGGTTATCCCCCAAGACTTGGGATATTTTTTGTTTCTTTTTTATCTCATCTTCTTTGGTTGTATCATAATCTAACTATGCAACCTATTTCTAAAAGCAATCCAACAATTGTGGAACTCATTGGGTTGGGACCGGGTTGAGCATATAATGAGAGGTTACATGCCTGACCCACCAAATAATCCGCCTCATAGCCCATTATTGGGTACCCATTAAAAGAGCACTCAAATAAGTAACAGGTACCCATTAGCAGACCAAGATACAACCCTGAACTTGACCCAACATTTGATCTTTTCCTAAATTCTTTTTCTTTTTTAATTTGGCCCTAAATTGCATTACTTCTTCTCTGTTAATGGAACAAGTGGGTTAGGGTTAGGGTTAGGGTTAGTAGTGGAGAAGAACCTGACCTTCGTTAGTCTGGGCATTGGAGATAATGAGATCAAAATCAATTCCACTTACCAGCTGCTTGGATTGAAATATTATTTCTTTAAAATTTGCAACTGATATGAAATGCCCATCTATTGAAATTGAAGAAAAATCTTTCTCAAATTTAAATTTGTAATACACAAATGCCATATCTGTAGAACAGAAAATACATTGGAAGATGGCCCTAAATGGAAAAAAGACCTAAAATTATTAAAAGAAAAGCAAAAAGAAAGTACAATAATATATTATTTCTTTTATTTCTCTAGTAGCCTTCGAAAATATTTCAAGGTTCTAAGAAGTTGAAACCCTAAAACAACTTGTTAAGCCATAATTTAAAATCCACCAGTTAATGAATGACACGTGGAAGTAAGGAGTGAACTGGTGGGTGGTTATCGAATATGACACACAAGATGGGGGATGGAGAGGTTAGAGTGTAGCAACACTTGACAACTATCCCACACATAAGTAATGGGTGAAGTAGCCAGTGAATGGGCAACTCACGGTTCCGATCAATCAGCAAGTGGAATACCCACGATCCAAACCAAAAAAATGGTTGTGAGAGAACATGGGAACATGGCAGCGATGGCGCCATTGAAGCCATTGAAAGGACCTTATAAATAGAGAAGACGACAACAGAAGAAGGGATCTAATCAAACAGACATCAAAATCATTTATCATTTCTATCGTAGAGTAGTAGTAGCAATAGCAATTAACTTAGGTCTAGCCAGTAGTTATCCAAAGTCCTGTATCAGGAAAATCAATTGTATCTCATAGCCAGATTAAACGAAATTCTCCCTTGACTTTAGGAGAAGGACTGCGGCAATCTGTCTAAAGGTGCATCTTCAATTTATATTGTGTTTTGTTCCAATTAATGAAAGTTGCATCTTCTGTAAAATTGGGTGTAATTATTGTTCTATTGCAAAAGTCCTCGGTCTAGAGGCATTACCGAACCTGTCCTTTTTGATAACCTAAATCGGAAATCCATACAGGTTAACCCAGTGATTAGAGAAATTTTTTGTTGATGACCAACAGATTGGTGACCAAAGTGGGAGATTTTCAAAATGCCACCCAGAAAAGATAAACAACCTGCCAACTAGAGTGGAAATGAGACAAATGAATCATCCCAGAACCTTGAGTGAAAACTCGATGATTTCCTTGAAAGAATCGAGAAAGGGTTTTAGATGATGATAGACACACTGGTTAAAGTTTTGTCCAAAGTGCTCTAACCTATCATAGAGAACATACAGTCTAATTAGGGCCCTGACACTAGAAGTAGAAGGGTAACTAATGAAACGGATGTCTTGGAGACCTCACATGGACTTGAGGGGAAAGATAGACCTCTCGGTTACCCATTGGAACCCAAGGTCGAAGGCCTCCCTATACCACCTCTCAATGAGCCAATTACAGCTCAAACAGGGGGATCGGCATAGAGAGCTCAAGGTTATATGTGTTACCCATTCGAGACAAGCAAACCAGTAAGGCCTAAAAGGTTCGAGGTTCATAAGAACTCCATATTTAAGCTGAGGGATGCACCTCGGTATGAACTGTGGGTACCCCAAAACAAGGGACCAGACCAAAATAATGGTAGGAGTGGTTATTTTGACCAAAATGCCCAACAAGGGTATAGAGCCAATAGGTGTGGCCATAACATGAATGGAAATTGACACATAGGGCCAGAGCCTTCGTCTAGCAGAAGGCAAGCTCCTCCAAATTGGGGTCATCCTTTTCATGGGAAAAATGTCCCAAGACATGGGCATGCGGGGTACAATCCTTTACCTAATAGGAGATCAAACCCACTAAACTATTGGAGTAACCCCTTCTCAGATACCAACGAATATGGTGGTGTAAGCGCAAGACCCAATGTGTAACCTCTACCATTTCAAGGGGCATACCAAGCTCATGGGCGGCCATATGGTGCAACACCACGAGGGTACACCTAGAATGCTCGAGAACAAGTAATTGGCATCTTCGAGGAATTGTATAGACCTAGTCTTAGATGGACTACATGGTCTGCCAAGAAACCTTATCTTGATCAGATAGACAGGGACTATAAGCTCCCTCAAGGGTACAAGATACCTGACTTTGCCACCTTCTCAGGGAAAAATAGTAAGACGGCTCTGGAGCACATTAGCCACTTCACCACCCAGTATGAAAAATTTTCAAACCAGGGATATTATAAACTAAGGTTGTTCCCTAACTCGTTGACGAGACAAGCTTTTACATGGTATACAAACCTATCACCTAACTTGCTTCAAAGTTGGGAAGAAATGGAAGATAAATTTTAATCCCACTTTGCTCGAGCAGACTTGGGAGTGTTGATGGCTGATTTGGCTAGGTTAAAACAACAGTCGAAAGAAATAGCTGAACAATTTATCATGAGATTCAAATGGGCAAAATCAAGATGCATCAGTGGTCTGCCTAAGGTTGAGTTTGTAAAACTCGCCTAAGATGGTCTCAACTTCGAGTTAAGAAAGAAGTTTAAAGGAATGACTTTCTTCATCTTGTTCAAATTATCAAAAAAGGCTACTCGATATGAGAGCAATCCGAGGGAAAAGAATCAATGATGCAATGCATTGTATGAGACTTACTACCAAAACCCAAACTACAAGGTTGACTTGGCAGAGTTCATAGGAAATAGACCTTTCACATGTGACGCTTTGGCCAAAAAAGACTCACATGCCTAGGAGTCGAATAAGCCAACAACATCCATGAAAAGTTATTACTTTGACTTAAATAGGGCAGACCAAATATTTAACTTACTGCTTGAAGCTAAGCAAATCAAGTTGATTGGAAAACATAATGTCCTGAATCATGAGGAATTATGCAAAAGGAATTATTGTAAATGGCATAATTCCTTTACCCATTCGACAAATAGATGCATAGTATTCTGAAATGTCATCTAGGAAAAAATCAATAAAAAATTGCTTTGATTTTCGAACAAGGCTAAGGCCATGGAGGTTAACACAAACCCCTTCCTAAAATTGGTAGATGTCAATATGGTCATTGTAAAATGGGCCTCAAATAATAAAGAGTCAAATGTTGAAACACGTGGAGATATGATAGTTACAAATGTGATCATTTCTGCAAGAAATCATTCGACTGCTCGAGACTTATCATCAAAGGCCTCAATGCCAGAGGAGATCTTAGGAATGGTTGAAAATGAAAAGCTAAGTTTGACTTCTCTAAGGTAATGACATGGGAGCCTGAAGTCATTGAGAATGAGGAGAAATTTGGGATCGATGACGATGACTTCTTGTGTGAAAGATGCGGGTAGATAATGGCCCAGCTTATGGTAATAACCCCAAAGATAGAACCAGAAGGCTTCTAACCAGGGGAATTTGCTAAAAAAAAAGAGAAAGTCCCATCGACAAACGACAGGAGAAAGAACCACACGCGATAAAGAATAGGGACCCAGCAAATGGGAAAAAGAGGGGACAATATGTAAACAAGCCCTAGATGGGAAAAGAGCCACCACATGAAGAACGCCGATGCTCAAGGATGATCAAACCACCTTGAGTGGACCATGAAAGATGGGTGAGGTTGACTTTGCCAACTTAGAAACTGCACATCCAGAGCGTGCCAGTGTATAAGTATGGGTACAACCCGGAGTTCCCATTGATGACTATAACTCAAAAGAGGAGATGGCTCAGACAACAAGCTTAAACATGACAAGGGGATCAGGCCTCAAATTCTGATAAGATGTTGGGGTCACGAGAAGAGGCACCTAGAATGAGCAAGAGTCACAAGAGACCCAACCAGTGTCTAATGGTTAGCCAAGTAGAGGTATCATTGGATGACAAATTGAGCAAGAGGTAACATAAAAAGCTTGAGAGAGGATGTTACCCTATCCTCAATGTCAATGATATCCAAGAGCCACAAAAAGTCGAAGTGCTCATTGGTCGGAAGCCTAGAAAGCATAAGAAGGCTAACCAAGAAATACCACAAGAGACACCATCAACTACCCAAGAAAAAAGGAAAGAATGCTCAATTGCAAGAGCCATTTCTTGGGCATATATGGCAGACATCCCTTCCGGTGAGGATGATTTCAATGACTTTTACAATGGAGGAATACTTATAGACTTCTTTATGCTTTCAGAGTCTATTATGAATGACCTCTCAATTGACATTGGAGATACCTCTATACTTCGCTTTGGTGATTGCCCGGAAAGAATAGTCGACTGCAACATGATCTTCACTTTACCTATGGATTTTAGAGATCGACAAGATCAAGTTCCCAAAGTCGATAAAAAGCTTTGGGACATCATCACCAAAAAGCCTACTGCAGTCAAACTCGAGGATGAAACCTCAAAGCAGGTCGAACTAGGGGTAGTCAAGATAGAAACTCCAGGTAAACTTTCTTTCAATTAACCTTCTAAAGGCATGACCCAACATTTGAATCCATTGTACATAAAAATAGATATAGAGGGTCAGCCTATAAGTAGGGTCTTCATCGACAATAGAGCAACAGTGAACATACTACCGGTCTCCATGATGAAGAAGTTATCAAAGATTAATAGCAACTTAGTACTAACGGACATTTCCATTTGTAGATTTTCTGGTAATGCCACTAGGATGATAGGAGTTCTCCCCCTCGAACTGAAAGTAGAAAGTAGGACCCAAATAATGGCTTTCTTTATGGTCGATACTTCCTTAAATTATAACGCATTACTAGGAAGAGACTGGATACACTTGAGTTGGTGTGTCCCTCCATCTTTGCACCAACTGCTATTATTTTGGAATGACAATAACTAGATTGAAGTGGTGTATACAGATGAAAAGCCTTTTCTGGCCTCAACAAACAATGTTGAGGCTCAACTATATGATGATAACGTCAGAACAATCAAGATTATGGGATGTAATGGAGAAGGAAAACACATAAAAGTCATAGTTCAAAAGACTCAAGAGGACACATCCTTCATTAAAGATGAATTTGAAGATCTGTGTAGAGAGTTAGCCAAGCCTAACCTGTTTGAAAGGCCAGAGAAGTTAAGCCCATATGATAAAAAAGAAACTGATGAATGACTTAGATAAAGAAAGGGGAAAGCCCATTCAAATGGCCATGAAGAAATTGTCGAGATATCTGACAGAGAGAAAATTAATATGTACCTTTTTGAGTGCATCGTACCTAAAAGCTCCTGTGAGCCTAAGGCCATAGGGGTAGAAGAGCTGAGTACAACCCTAGCCAAGCTGGATGATTTAAAGACCGAAGTCCAGGATGACCTGAAAGAGGTGAACTTGGGTTCGATGGAGTACCCATGAATAACATATATCAGTGCTAGGCTCGAGCCATTAGAGTTCGAGAATATGAAGATGGTCCTCAGGCAATACAAGGACTATTTTGATTGGGATTATTCAAAGATGCCTAGTTTAGACAAAAGATTGGCTGAGCATGGACCACCAACAAAGGAATGATATATTCCCTTCCACCAACCACCTCGATGAATGACTAATGAAGTTGTGTTGAAATTCAAAGAGGAGATCGAGAGACTACTCAATGTTGGCTTATCCACCCTGCCAGATATGTTCAATGGTTGTCACATGTAGTGTTGGTAGTCAAGAAAAATGGGGATGAAGTGGTTGGGCATAGAATATTATCTTTCATGGATGGACACTCGGGCTATATTCATAGTAGAAAAAGATAGGCATAAAACAGTCTTTCAATGTCCTGGTTTGATAGGAACTTTCGAATGGGTAATTATGCCTTAGCTTAAAAAACACTAGAGCTACCTATCAATGAAACATTAATTATTTGTTCCATGACATGATTGGGAAATTCATTGAGGTATACATTGATGACATTGTCATCAAGTCCAAAACCTTTGATGACCATTTGCTCGACTTAGAAAAGGGATTCTTCATTATATGAGGAAACATCAATTAAAGATGAACCCTTTGAAATGTGCTTTTAGCATAAATGCATGAAACTTTCTCGGTTTCTTGGTACACAACCAAGGGATCGAGGTAGACCAAAATAAAGCTAAAGCAATCATTCAAGCTAGATCACTTTCTACAAAGGAGTTGCAAAGGTTACTCGGATAGATTAACTTTTTGAGACATTTCATCTCGAATGTGGCAAGAAAAATGAAGGTGTTCTCACCTCTGCTTCAAATGAAAGGAAACAAGGAGTGTCAATGGAAAGAATAGCACCAACAAGCCTTCGAAGCAGTCAAGGAGTACTTGTTAAGCCCACCTATATTGATGCCGCCTAGAAGAGACAAGCCCTTGAAGTTATATATCTTAGATACTAAGGACTCAATTGCAAGTTTATTAGCCCAAGACAATGAAGATGGCCATGAGCAGTCAATATTTTATTTAAGTCGAGTCCTATAAAAAGTAGAGTGTAATTATTTAATGATAGAGAAATTATGCTTAGTTCTATACTTTCATTAGTAAAGTTGATGCATTATCTTTTTTCACATATCATATATGTTGTAGCTCAAACTTATGCTGTGAAATACATGTTGTTACAGCTTATAGTGAAAGGTCGAATAGGGAAATGGAGTCTAGCACTCCTTAAGTTCCATCTCATTTATGTCCCACAAAGAGCAGTGAAAGATCAAGCCTAAGCGGATTTCTTGGCTAACCATCCATGTCAGCTAATTTATACAAAAATAGAAGATGATTATATTAGCCTCACCCCATGGTGACTATAAATGTATATATTGTAAATTCCATGAGTCGAAAAATACATAGTTTAATAAACTAGGCTATGACATGTTCAAGCTAGAGTCTAGGAGTTTCTTATGTCTATAATATGTGAAGATCACTCTTAAAGACCAAGAAGGCTCCAAGGAAGCAAGTTGTGATCATGCGAGGACTAGAGCTTCATATTCGTATCTTTCGCATCCTTTGGCATCCGTAAAGGTAAATGAGGGTAAGCTACACCTAGTGTGTCCCTTAAGGCCCCTAAGGACCACCTTCCTAAGGTTTGAAATAGTCTTAGAGACTTTCTGTGCAAATCCTAGGAAAGTGGAGAGCTCTAATTAGTGTATCCCTTAAGGTCCTCAAGGACCATCTTCCCAAGTTTTGAAATGGCCTTAGAGCCTTCCTGTGCAAATCTTGGAAAAGTGGAGTGCTCCAAACCAAACTGGCAAGAAACCCTGTCCAGTTTGGAGTGCTCCAAAAATGTTTGAGGAACCGCTCCAACATAAATGGAGCGCTCCAAAAATGTTGAAGGAAGTGCTCTAACATAAATAGAGCACTCCAATCTAGGCAAAATATTTCAAAATTGAAATTTACATTCCAGATTTGTTGTCAATTTTGGATGATTCTCATCCAAGGGTTGTGGTGAGCCACAACGTCTATAAAAGAGCAACTCTGTTCTTTTAAACCTAAGGGTTTAATAGCATTTTCAAAAGGAATTTTTTAGCAAGGAAAATAGTTCTACAAGCTCCACTCTCTCTACAGTTTCACCAAGCTTACTATGAAGAAGAAGATAGACGTTTCTCTCTCTTGAGGCCACAAAAGAGTTCTCTTTTGCACAAAAAAAAAGAGAGGAGGAAGGTCGAGGACAGTGCATCTTCACTTCCTAGCTTTCAAACTCCCAACCTTAGGGTTGATATAAAGCTTTTGCTTCAAACTTTAAGTTTGATTACTTACTAGTTTATTTTGTGGTTGTATTACATATTTAGACCACTACTACTTGTGAATCCTTGGAGATTTCATTTCCATGAGATTTTGCCCCACGTTAGTTTCACTTATATTTGCTTATGTAGAGGTTTACTCTATTGTGTGACAACTTGTATACTTTCCTTCTCTAGAGGTACCCACACTCTCTTTTGTGGAAGTAGAGACCAACCTATTGGTATATTCAGCTATTAAGAGTCACTCTCTACATTGGGACTTAGTTTCCCTTGGTGATTACATTTTGATATTTGGCTATTGAGAGCCACACCATATATTGGGACATTATACCCTTTTGATTGTACCAAGCATACGATATTTGGTTATTGAAAACCACTTGGTATTTAGACCCTTCACTTAAGTCAATGGTCAGAGACACCGTGTGATGGATTGGAAGTCCTTGGCCTGGAGACAACCAAGGCTATGCTTGCCGGAGATACTACCCACATTGTGTAAGACCTTGTCTCAGAGACAACCAAGGCCATGCTTGCTGGAGACACCATGCAATTTAAATTAGGTTTGTTCATCCCTTTATAATCATTATAATTGATTAATAAATTGAGTAGTTGAAAGTGGACGTAGGCCCCAGTGTGGCCGAACCACTATAAATTCTTGTGTTGTGGTGTGTGAATTTTGTGTGATTGTTATTTACATTTCCATACTTGCAATCATCATCAATTGAGCACCAAACACTTTAATTAAGTTGAACTAAAATTGAACTACACCTAACAACTTAATTAAAATTAAAAAGGGGTAAAAGAATTAAAATTTTTAATTATATTCTGTTCATCCCCTCTAGGATTACGCACTTAGAACTTTAGTGACTATACTTCGATGGGTCCAGGACTAAGCAAGGATCCAGTGCATGAGTGGTTATCTAATCCCCGAGAGGGACAACAGAATTCAGCTTCAAACTTGAAGGTGAATTTACCAACAACCAAACTGAATATGAAGCCCTTATTTGAGGGCTCGAGGTCCTAAAAATTTAAGGGCTAGATTCCTCGAGGTCTGTGGAGATTCACCGCTAGTGATAAACCAGACTATGGGGGATTAAAAATGCATTAGTCCAGCTCTGATCCCTTACAGGGATAGGGTTGAGAATTTATTAAAAGCGTTCGATGAAGTCACAATGAAACATGTATCTCGAGGCTTGAACCAAAGACTAAATGCGATGGCCGTAATGAAAAGATCATATGGGGAATCAGCACATCGAAAGGTATGTCACGTAAAGGAAGCAAAATCCAACCGTGTCCCAATACAGAGGGGCATGGGCGTACCCATAATCAGCAAATTTACTAACAAGAGATGTCAAGTAACTGTCATGTACAATGATGGACGATTAACCCAGAAAAGAAGAGTCACTATAGTCTTGGGGCTAATTGGAATTGATTTAGCTATGGTCGGCGTAATGTGTGAAGCTCGATCAGGGTGGTCATGGAATAACTGCAATAGTGAACTCAACTCAAGAGACATGAGTGTCAAGCATCAAGGTGAACAATTACTCAAACGAAATGTCGAAGTCAAAAAAAATGAAGTGGAGCATCTTGTCGTTGTGTTACTCATGAATGAGTGACAACTCGTTATTCAATGAAGTTGAAAAGAGTTAGGGCATAGGCTATCGATGAAAAGCAATTTTGCTTCCAAGAAGTGACAACAATTTGAGAAAAATACATGAAAATGAAAGGAGTCGAGAGGCTAAGAAACAGATGAACAGCTGACATCATTGGCCTAATAACTTAGACTTGATGGACATGATCTTGACCAAAGGGGAGTCAAAAATGAAAAATCTCTCATCATGGGAGGATCATTCTCTGAAGGACTTAGCGACAGAGGATCCAACCCCAAAAGCACAATATTTAAGGGCTTTAGAATAAACTAATCGAGATTGTTTAAGCCATGTCAAGAGAAAAAAATTATGGGAGAGACGAACTCAATGATGTGCCCCGGAAGATAGGAACACTTCTGAGCGTTGAAAAGCCGAACATGTCAGGATGGTCATCTGCATAGAAAAAATCAAGTCAGGATAGCAAAGCATTGAAAACCGACATACATTAATTTGAGCACACCGAGGTAACATTCAAAGATGAATTATATAAGCATCCTTGTCAAAAGGAGAAATTCAAAGGCAAAAATGACATATAACAATTGACTTGAGCTAAACACTATGGCTCATGTGAGGACAATGAATGTCCTATAATACAAAAGGGTTTGATGCTACTGAGTCTTATAGGCAAAGAAAATAATTCAAGAATAAAATGTCTAAACAAAACTTTCATTACATATAAGTCAAAATTTACAAAGACTCTTCTTAAGGAAAATAATGTCTAAGGGTAAAAATATCCTAAAAATAGTGAACCGATGTCGAAGGCTCGTATCGAGACTATACATTGTTTCTTAAAACCTAAAATGCCCCATAAGAGATTGAAATAAAGCATCGAGGTTGGCAGTGAACGAAGGTTGAGCGTAAGTTCCAGCAAAAACTATTCAATCTGTACATCATCAAAGGCCAAGGAGATCTAGATGAGGAGCATCCATTTGTCTCAAGGTCACCTCAAGAGTGCCCAGTGCGGCAGTTCCAAGCTTAAGGAGCAAAGAAAGGAAGGGGCTCAAGTCATTGTGCATCTCCTCAGTTTTGCTCCCATCTCCTTCTGCCGAGGATGTTACATGTAAAGGGAGACTTCATCTCCAAAATTGCAAATAGCACGATCTCCCGATCCGTAAGGCAGCCTTCTACGACCTAAGATATACTCTAGGGTCGCATGGTAAAACCATGTGCTTATACAACTCCTTGAAATAAGGAGACCTAAGATGAAACACCCATCTTTCAACTATAAGGTGGTGAGTCGAGTTGAGAACATGGTGTGAGAAGTTGATAACTAACATTCTCATGAGCAAGCGAACCCAAGTATAAGGTACAGGTCATGAAAGAAAATTAAATCATTTAACAAAGCTTAAAACCACTCCAGAGCATTGAGGTTCGATGACATAGTCGTAAAGGGGATAGGATGTGATCATGTCAAAGAAGGATGAACACGGATTAGAACTCGAAGTCGGTATTTATAGACTCATCAAGGGAATGATTTTACCGAAGATATTGAAGATAGTTCAGTTTTCTACCAAGAAACTAGTGTTTGTTCAGTTCAAAATTATTGGAAGTTGGGCAAATCTTCGAAGCAATCAAATCCATAAGATATTTCATCCTAAAAATGGTGTCATTTGGGATTACCTAGTCAAATCAGTTGCATCCTTGAACGTAAGCCATTAAGGATAATCAATATAGTCTAAATACGTGAATTCGATATGAATGAGGTCACACATGTCTAGTTAGGATTTAAACCAGACACATGCGGGGGGCATTTGTTAACCCATAATTTGAAATCCACCAGTTAATGAATGACACGTGAAAGTAAGGAGTGATCTAACGGACCATTATCGAATATGACACGCTAGATAGGGGACAGAGAGGTTAGAACATAGCAATGTTTAATAGTTGTCCCACACATAAGTAATGGGTGAACCAATCCATAAGTGGGTAACTCACGTTTTTGATCAATCAACGAGTGGAATACTCACAAAACAAACCGAAAAAAATAGTTGTAAGTGAACATGGGAACATGGTAGCGATGGTGCCATTGAAGCCATTGAAAGGACCTTATAAATAGAGAAGACAACAACAAAAGAAGGGATCTAATCAAACAGACATCAAAATCATTTATCATTTTTATCGCAGAGTAGTAGTAGTAATAGCAGTTAACTTAGGTCTAGCTAGTAGTAATCAAAAGTCCTGTATCAAGAAAATCGATTGTATCTCACAGTTAGATTCAATGAAGTTCTCCCTTGACTTTAGGAGAAGGACTGCAGCAATCTGTTTAAAGTTACATCTTTGATTCATATTGTGTTTTGTTCCAGTTAATGAAAGTTACATCTTCTGTCAAATTAGGTGTTATTGTTATGTTACAAAAGTCCTCAGTCTAGAGGCATTACCGATCCTATCCTTTTTGATAACCCAGAACCAGAAATCAATATTGGTTAACCTGGTGATCAGAGAAAATTTTTGTTGACGAGTAACACAACCTTAAATTTAGCGTGATAAAAGATAAAACATGGAACTTGAGATGCTTGAACGAAGTTGTTTCCTTAGCTTTTAAGAGATAGGAAAAGCAATTAATAGAAACCCTAACTTGCTTTCTTGCGTAATAAGGTGATTGGAGTAGGGAGATGGTTTTAGTTAATTTCTTTTCTTGCGATGGTCAGTTTATAGGTTCTGGTATCCTAATTCGGATCGAAGTCATATTTCGATGACATTTAAAATAGGTTCCCGCTTTTTTTGTTTTTTGAATTAGTTTGCGCCTTATTAGTAGGGCTGCAAAGTTATCTGAAAAATGTTTGTGATCGGGTCCGCACCCAATCCGAAATAAACTTATCTAGCCCATTTATAAAAATACCCGTTTATATCGGCTAGGATATTGATATATATCGACCCGTTCCGTTAAATATTCATTTCATTTAAATATAACAACATAGAGAATATAGAGAATAGACTATTGGATTTAAAACTAATCCAACAATCTTAAATAGTCTAATAACTAAAACCTTAAAATATATAAACTCTTTACTTCATAAGTGTTCTCTTTCAGTCCATGGCGGAACCCACAGGTACTACCACAACTATGCCGCAGTGACAGAAGTTCACATTCACCACATAGGAGAAGAGATGGTGTTTTGTTCCATCCGACATCGTTTCCATACCATATAGCATCGGAGATTTTGGCGGGAAGACATGGGTTAGGGAAGACTGCATTGGCTACGGTGACAACATCTATGGAATTGTTTATTTTTTCCGGAAATCCAAAATCCAAATTATTTAACTGGTTAGGGTATGGATATAGTTTTATAATATTCGTTAGATATAGAATAAGATACGAATATGCTCACATCCATTCCAAATCTGGTCTGTTAGCAGCCTTACTTATAAGAGAATTTTTTTGCCCAAATATATATATATATAT
>JAOXJP010253894.1:0-21700 GCA_025762735.1 Platanus orientalis | reverse complement strand
CTCTCTCTCTCTCTCTCTCTCTCTCTCTCTCTCTCTCTCTCTCTCTCTCTCTCTCTCTCCCTCCCTCCCCCTAGATATGTCATCATATTCATTGTTGTCTATTCAATTCAATCGTTAGAAAGGACATGTCAGAACCTGCAACCCAACTAAAGGAAGAACAATTATTCACAAGTGCAACATCCCAGAGGCATGGTCCTCATTTTTTTCTTCTTATTTTTTTATAATTCTTTCATCTCTTTTATATAAGTATTGTAATGTTTTAATTCATTTTACATTATCTATATGTTTTCAATTAATTTTTTTTATTTTCATAAATCTTAGTTACAACTATCTCATTTCTGCAGATTATTTTTTTTAATTTTATTAATTCATTAATTAATGTTATGTAATTGTATGTATAGATTTTTTATAATCTTAGTTGATGATGGAGTATGTGGACCCGGGATGGCTGAGCCGATTAACCGAGCGAACCCCCCGGTCCATCCGATTTGTTCAGCAACCCACTGTATGTCATAATACTGGATCTCGATTCCCAACCAACTAATCATAAAGGATAGTGCCGACCGACCAATCAGAGAAGAGAATGCCGATCGACCCATCGGAGAGGATGACTACCGACCGACCAAACAAATAGTGAGATTGTCGACCAATCCATCAGAGAGAAAAGTTGTTGACCGACTCATCAGAGATGTAGAGTATTGACCGACCCCCATTGTCTTCCAACTGACTCATCGATAAAAATGACCGAGGGATGATCGCCCACTGCTCTTGAGACAATGGATAAACGACAATACCCGAGCAGACCGGGAGTAAGACAAAAGTAGTTATGGGACACAGAGTATGATAGAGCAACAACCAACCCAATACTGACACGTATGCCACCCCTCCACTTTCCTGTAACCAACTCGAAGAATATTCGAGTAGGGAGGGAAGAAATGAAATAAAAGGGGGAAGGGACCCCTGAAGACAAGGTAAGTACAATCAATCACTTCAGAGAGAAGAACATTATTCTTTGAGTTTTTCCAGTCTCTAACTTGGACGTCGGAGAGGTGTTGGCCAGCGCCACACTGACGTCATATTCCCGCTAATGTGCAGGTACCATCTGGATTCCAGATCGAGGGATATCATAGGACCATCTAAGTGATCCACTTCTGGGCATCATCAGTTGGAGCCGTCTGTGGGAAAGAAGAAAGTTTTCGGCAAGATAAAGGTCTTATGGTAGAAACTCAATCTGGAAGAATGGAAGCTCATCAGAATGCATCGTCCACGAGAGATTCAGAAAGAGGAGAGGTCGAAGCAGCCCGAATTGCAAGCTTGGAGCAAAAGCTGCATGACCTCCACTGCAACATGGAAAGAATGACACAGCAAAACTAGGAGCTGAGTCACAGGTTTATGGAGCGGATGGAATATCTGTGTTCTAGAGATGAAGAGATCCAGGGTGGTATGCATCCTGGACTAGGGGTGGAAGAACCTAGAAGGGAGAGGGAAGACGACAGCCAGGGCCCAGGAGCTTCAACGTCACAACATACCAGTAACGCGGGCGTGGGAACCACCACCGAATAAGAGAACCGTATTCAAAAGTTGTAGGACCAACTGAACATGGTAATGGAGGACATTCGTGGCAAAACGCCTCCTACGGTAGAAGCACTGGTGCAGAAGACAGATCACCCCTTCTCCATTACGATCATGTTGCATCCTCTCCCCAAGAAGTTCGGAATTCCCCTAATGAAGCCATTCGATGGAAGCAAGGATCTGTTCAATCATCTCGAGACTTACAAAACTTTGATGCTCCTATATGATTACTCATATCGGGTCATGTACAGGGCTTTTCTGGCAACTTTGAAGGGCTCAGCATGCAAATGGTTTAACAACCTTCAACCCAACAACATCAATTCCTTCTCTGAATTGAGTCAGTTATTTGTGGTCCATTTCATAGGGGGAAGATGCTATCGTAGGCCGGCTACCTATCTGCTCAATGTTAAACAAGCAACGGGGGAATCACTAAGGGACTATGTCTCTCGTTTCAACCAGGAGATGATGCAAGTATATGATGCCGATGAAAAGGTTGTGCTCACCGCCTTCATGGGTGGGCTATTGCCCACAAAATTCCTATTCTCTCTTTCGAAGTCCCCTCCAAACATTATGGCTGAGTTGATGTTGAGGGCTCAAAAACACATGAACGCCGATGATGTAATGGTAGCAAGAAGGGACCAAGGGAATGAACTCCGTGAACTGTCAAAGAGAAAAAGGGATGAGCGACTGAAAACGGTTGAAGCTGAGGCCAGGACAAGAGACAATGCTAACCGGGTGACACTATATAGGGAAGCAAGCGCTAGCTCATAGAACACAAATGTACACCCCACTCAATTCCCCACTAAAGCAGGTGTTCATGTATATGGAGGACCACCCTTCCTTGAAGTGGCCTGAGAAGCTCAAGACCCCCTAGAGAAAAGATCCCAAAAGAAATATTATAGATTCCACCACGACCACAGCCACAATAAGGAAGAATGCATCGACCTCAGAGACCAAGTAGAAGCACTCATCTGACAAGGAAGATTAAGGCACTTTGTAGCTGGTCACCCATGGACATTACTAGAAAGGGTGGAGGAATCACTAAGCCAAAGGAATACAGAGTCCGAGCCGCTGCAAGAAATAAAGGTCATCGCAGGTGGCTCCGCTGGAGAAGGAGAGTCATCATAGGCTAGGAAGGCACATGCTAGTGTAGAAAAAGCTTCACAAGAGGAAGTTTATTCGACCAAGAGACCAAGGAAATGCCCCCGAACCTGGTAGGAGAATATCACGTTTGCTGAAGAAGATTCTAGAGGAGTGCACCATTCCCATGATGATGCCTTGGTGGTCACGTTGATCATAGCCAACCACCAGACCCGGAGGATACTGATAGATAATGGCAGTTCGGCAGATATCTTATACTTGTTTGCTTTCGAGCAAATGGGAATTGGAAAGAAAAAAGTCCAACCAACTATAGCACCATTGGTTGGCTTCACCAGAGATAAATTGTATCCCATTAGGACCATTACACTGTCTGTGATAGTTGGAGCTAGCCCCCACCAGGTAACCAAGGCAATCGACTTCTTGATTGTAGATTGTCCCTCAGCTTATAACTCCATCCTAGGAAGGCCGACGCTTAACAAGATGAAAGCTATTACCTCAACTTATCACTTGCTAATGCACTTCCCGACTAAGGAGGGAGTCGGAGAAGTTAGAGGAGATCATATGGTGGCCAAAGAATGCTATGTGGCATCTCTAAAAGGAAAAGAGTCGAAGGAAGCCCTCATTATTGAAGATATGGAGGACAGAGATGATAGTCAATTAAAGCAAATCGGACCTGCAGATGACTTAGAAGAACTTAGCGTCAACCCTAACCATCCCGAACTGGTGGTGCATGTCTGGAGGATGCTTCTAGAAGAGTTCAAACTTCACTTGCAAAAGCTCTTAATGGCCTATAGGGATGTCTTCGCCTGGACGCAAGTAGACATGCCAGGGATCGATCGAAGAGTAATTACATATAAACTAAGTGTCAACCCTTTGGCAAGACCGGTCAAACAAAAAAAAAAGAACATTCGCAGTCGATAAGAATCAAGCTATAGTAAAAGAGGTGAAAAAGCTATTAAAAGCGGGGTTCATACGGGAGGTCGTCTACCCCGATTGGGTTGCCAACGTGGTATTGGTAAAGAAGAACAATGGGAAGTGGAGAATGTGCGTAGACTTCACTAACCTTAATATGGTGTACCCCAAATACAATTTTCCACTGCCAAGAATAGATGCACTAGTCGATTCTACCTCTAGCCATGCCCTACTCAGCTTTATGGACGCGTTCTTAGGCTATAACCAGATACGGATGGAGAAAGGAGATCGTGAGAAAACATCCTTCTTAATTGACCGAGGGACTTATTGTTATGAAGTCATGCCATTCTAGTTAAAAAACACAGAAGCCACTTATCAGAGGCTGGTGAATAAGATATTCAAGGCCCAGATTGGAAGGAATGTCAAAGTCTACCTGGATGATATGTTAGTTAAAAGCATGGAAGCCACGAAGCACATAAATGACCTGGAAGAAACCCTTAAAACCCTAAAGAAGTTCCGAATGAAGCTCAACCCGACCAAGTATGCCTTTGGGGTGTCGACGGTAAGTTTTTAGGGTTCATGGTCTCCCACAGGGGAAAAGAGGCTAACCCAAAGAAAGTTGATGCAATCCTAAACATGAAGTTTCCACAGACCGTGAAGGACATCCAGCAGCTAGCAGGAAGAGTGGTTGCCCTCAGCCAATTCATTTCAAGGTCAACAGACATATGCTTTCCTTTCTTTCACCTTCTAAAGAAATGATTTGAATGGATAGAGGAAGCCGAGCATTCATTTCAAGATCTCAAAGGGCACTTGGAAAGCTTGCATAACTACGAGAGAAGATTTATATTTATATCGGCAGTGTTTGAGGTAGTTGTGAGTTCAGTCTTGGTAAGAGACGAACACAGTCAGGTCCCAATTTACTATACTAGCAGAGCCCTTCATGGAGCAGAGCTGAGATATCCACCTTTGGAAAAACTGGCATTCGCCCTGATAACAACAACAAGAAAACTCAGACCTTACTTCCAAGCCCACCAGGTCTTAGTGTTAACAAACCAGCCATTAAGAGCTGTGTTGTAGAGACTAAAAGTGTCGAGCAGGTTGGTAAAAGCTGTGTTGTAGAGACTAAAAGTGTCGAGCAGGTTGGTGAAATGGGCCATAGAGTTAGGTAAATTTGATGTTTGTTATTGACCGAGAACCGCCATAAAAGGACAAGTCTTGGCAGACTTTCTGGCAAAATTAACCCCAAAGATATGCGAAGGGTTTCCCCCTTAGTCAAAATGGACCCTCCACGTGGACGGATCGTCCACTACTTCATCTAGTGGTGCAGGTTTTTTGCTAACTACGCCCGAGGAAATAGTGATCGAGTATACAATCCAATTGGGGTTCAATGCAACGAATAATGAAGCCGAGTATGAGGCCCTGATAGCTAGACTGGGCCTAGCCATTGAAGTAGGAGCCGTACGCTTGTCAGCTTATACGGATTCCAAGCTTGTCGAGGGGCAGGTAACCGGAGAGTATGAAGCCAAGGAGGAGTGAATGAAAAAGTACTTGGCTAGAGTAGTGAAGCTCATGTCCCACTTCAAAACTGTCAAGATTCAACATATCCCGAGGTGTCAGAATGAGCATGGCGACTGGTTGGCGCGACTAGCCTCTGATGACAAGTACGTCATAGACAACCGACTGCTAATAAGTAGACCCAATCAGCCCAGCATGGAAGATAAACTGGCTGTTCATGTATGTGTGAACGAGCCAGAAGACGACTGGAGGACGCCAATTATAGAGTTCTTAAAAATGGGGTTCTGCCACCAAGCCAAGGAAAAGCCCAAAAATTGAAGCTACACGCCAATCGCTATACCTTAATTGGCGAGTTCCTCTACAAACGAAGTTTCACCTTACCTTACTTAAGATGTCTATCCCCAACCGAGGCTAATTATGTCATAAGAGAGGTCCATGAAGGGATCTGCGAAAACCATTCAGGTAGTTGGTCACTCGTTCACAAGCTGATTAAAGCAAGATACTACTAGCTAATGATGCAGGCCGACTCGGCAAATCATGTGTGTAAGTGTGACAGGTGTCAAAGATTCGCCAACATTCTCAGGCAGCCGGCAGAGGAGCTCTCACCTATCACAGGACCATGGCCCTTCGCTTAGTTGGGAATTGACATTGTAGGACCACTTCCCCTGGCGATGAGGAAACAAAAGTTCCTTGTAGTAGTAGTTGATTATTTTACAAAATAGGTTGAGGCCGAGGCACTGGCAAAAATAACCGAGCACAACATACGTGACTTTGTTTGGAAGTCCATAATATGTCGATTCAGGATACTGTAAGTCATCATTATTGATAACGGGAAGCAGTTTGGCAATCGACATTTTCATGAATTTTGCTCCTAGTTAGGGATCAAGAACCACTTCTCCTCCCCAGTACATCCTCAGGCCAACGGACAGGTAAAAGTCACCAACAAAACTATATTGAAGATCATCAAGACTAGGTTGGAGGCATCGAAGGGACAGTGGGCTAATGAGCTACCAAGTGTCCTCTGGGCATACAGAACAACTCCGAGAAAACCCATGGGAGAAACCCCCTACGCCTTGGCTTTCGGTTGCGAAGCAATGATACCAGTGGAAGTCGGGATGGCAAGTCTGAGGATTCAGGAATCACAGGCGGAGGGGTCAGAGAAAGAGCTACGTCTGAACCTTAACTTGCTGGAGGAAAGGAGAGAGGAAGCCACTATTCATGTGGTTGCTTATCAACAGAGGATGATGAAGTACCACAAGGCCTGAGTACAGCCACGATGTTTCAAGAAGGGGGACCTCGTCCTTCGAAAAGTGAGCACAGCAACGCATGTTCTAGGAGACGGGAAGCTGGGACCCAATTGGGAAGGTCCCTATCGAGTCATCCGGATCGCACGAAAAGGAACCTGTTGCTTGGATTCTATGGACGGAAAGACCCTACCCCGACCATAGAACATTGAATACTTAAAAAGGTATTACCAATAGTCATGTAATCTTTTATTCATAATAGTAAAATTCGTCTACTGTTGGGAGTGACATAGTATTCTACTACAATAATCTATAATGAACATCCCGAGTAAAGTCGTAAAAATGGACTAAGTCTAGTAAATCGACCCCTCCATCTACTATAATGGTCTACAATGAACGTCTCGAGTAGAGTTGTAAGAATGAACTAAGTCTAGTAAATCGATCCCTCGGTCTACTACAATAGACTACAATGAACGTCCCGAGTGGAGTCGTAAATATGGACTAAGTCCAGTAAATCGACCCCTCGGTCTACTACAACGGTCTACAATGAACGTCCTGATTAGAGTCGTAAAAATGGACTATCCAGTAGATAGACCCTTCGGTCTACTATAACGGTCTGCAATGAACATCCCGAGTGGAGTCATAAAAATAGACTAAGTCCAGTAAATTGACCCCCCAGTTTACCACAATGGTCTACAATGAACGTCCCGAGTGGAGTCGTAAAAATTGACTAAGTCCAGTAAATCAACCCCTTGGTCTACTACAACGGTCTACAATAAACGTCTCGAGTGGAGTTGTAAAAATGGACTAAGTCTAGTAAATTGACCCCTTAGTCTACTATGATAATCTATAATGAATGACCCGAGTGGAGTCGCAAAAATAGACTAAGTCTAGTAAATCGACCCCTCGGTCTACTACAACGGTCTATAATTAACTACTCAAGTGGAGTCGTAAAATGGATTAAGTCTAGTAAAACGACCCCTCAGTTTAACAACTAACGTGCTGAGTATAGTCTAAAATAACCCCTTGGTCTAATAGCAATGGACGACGATTACCGTGCTAAGGGGCGCCATGAAAATGGCAATTTACCAAACGATCAACATATCAAAAAGAAAAGAAAGAAAATTCTAATTCACAATAATAAAAAAACAAACAAACAACAACTGAAAGTCTAGATAAAGGACCCTCAGTCCTTACAAAAGTATATATGAAGAACGGGCCCTAAGAGGTTGCATCATCTTTCTCTTGATCCACAAAAATTTCTTTGTTTGGCTCCTGCACGACAGATGTCGATTCAGCATCAGCCCTCAGCATAGAAAGGTCAAGGTCGGGATATATCCTCAAGGCTTGGCGATGGAGAGTCTCAAAACCACTGATAAAATACTTCGTCGTCTCCTCATTAAAGCCTCAGATTGTATATAGGCTATAACTGTCTCATTTGTAGCCTTTTCCTTCACTGCCTCTTGTTGGGACCTCATCTCATCCAGAGACATCCGCAAAATGACTGCAGTAGCTCTTTCTCCCTTAGCCTCGTCCTGGGCCTCCTCTAATGCAGCCTCGATGCCTTTGAGCCGGTGTTCAGTCTTGGCTAACTTGTCCCTCAGAGCTTTCTGCTCAGACTCTACCTCAAACAGCTTCTCCTTGAGGTCTTTGGCATAATTATCGGTGGCTAGTTGATGATTAGCAAGGGCAGTCACTTTTGTCAACATCTGCAACAAAGATGTTCAGTACGGTAAAACGAAGGGACCCGATTCATAGAAGAGAAAGAAAAGGAAGTTTACCCTCCTAAAGTTAAAAAGGGTGCTTCTGGCTAGAGCTTCAATGCTATTAGGCCAAAGGCTTTTCAGGTCCTGTTCAGAGATGATTGAGCGCAAATGACGACAACCTCGATCTCCTCAGCCACCAAAGAAGGAGCGGCTTTCTCCTTTCCCTTAGACGAGCTCTCTGCATCGTGTGAAGGAAGATTTTTGATGCACTTGTCGAAGGAAGGAATAGAATCCAAAGCCGCCTCCAAGTCAACGACTGAAACGGAAAGCTGTACGATCGATGCGGGGGCCAACGAAGGAGTCGGCCTAGAATGATCTTTCTCCACTGAGCAGTGTTGGGAAAACCTTGGTTTTTTCTAAGAGTTGTCAAGGTGGACTTAGCTGCCACTCTCTTCAAAGAAGATTTTGAGGGTATGGCCGACATATCTGTAAATGTAAGCGAACGATTAAAAAAAATCCTGATCAATTGGAAGAGGAGTCAATCTAGGTGCCTGACCGATTGGAATAGAAGATCAGCTAGATGTTTGACCGACTGGAACAGGGGAAGAGCTAGAAAGCTGACCCACTGCGAGCCTAGATGATAAAAACTCTGGGCCGAACAGATATGTGGAGAGGGACTCAAAGTTCACCAACAGAGAATATTCTCAGACCGGGTGCGAGAAAGCCCGTTCCAACCTTCCCAGCTGAGTATCAGATAGGGGACGCTCTGCTAATGCTACAAAAACAGGAATATCAGACCGACTGAGTGGATAAAGAATGAGGAAGGCTAACATAATTAAGAATTACCTCTTGCACGTGGCTCGCCCCATATCTTGGGAACTGTTTGGATCCGATCGTGAGGCGGCTCCCACGAGAGGGACTCCAAGCCATTCCCTGACACAAAAAAGAATTTCTTTTTCCAACCCCTATTCGATGTTGGAAGACCCGTGATTAAGGCTTGGTGAGGCACCCTAGCAGTGAAGTACCACCACCCCGAGTGCATCTCCACTACCATGTAGCAATAAAGGAACTCGGGTATGGTGAAATGATCCTGATCGCCACTGCACATTGGCCACAGTACCATGCAGGCGATCAGGATCCTCCACGAGTTGGGCATGATCTGGCCTGGAGCTAGACGAAGGTGGGTGAGGAGCTAACGGATGAATAAAGGAATTATGAACCATAGATCGGCCTCCAGAGCTTGTTTAAAGATAGTAACCTCCCCCGGAAGACAAGAACAAGCCCACTCATCGAAGGCCGGGACCCTCAAGCTAACTGACTCGAGTATTTGATAAACCTGGTGAAAACCATCTAGTTGAGGCCTCGACAAGGTAGAAAGGATGCCCTCAGCAGCATATGGCATATTGGCAAACCGACCCGACCTAACCAGTGATGAAGGATGAGCCGAGTCAAGAGAGTCAGCACAGACGAGGTTCTCGTCAAGGGCTGTGACCGACTCAGTCGACTCGGAAGAATAATCCATTTGACCGAGGGCGTATATAATGCTCACTAAAGGGCCTATTGCCTCTAAGAAAAGACCGAAAATACTACCCAAAGAAGACGAGTCAAACCCTAAGGCACTCAAGTCTGGTGAATGCCAGTGGGTACGGAGGTAATAGCAAAAGTGGACGTGGAACCCAAAGGGTGCTCCGGTAGGGTTCAAGGTTAAGTTCTAAGAGCGACGACAAGGGATCAAGAATCCCATTAACAAGAAGAAGAACGTAAGGCAGAGGCTATAACATGGAAATAGCACCGGGAACCCAATGCAAAAAACAGGAAAGAGAGAAGAAGAACAGATGGAAAAATCAGGATAAGGGGCGGAACAGAGAATACCTGAACTCCCTTTCGATAAACGATCTTCTCAGCACAACGCAGACACGAGCAAGGACGCTTTACCCAAGAGGAACCGAAGTTAATTCAAAATGAAGCAAAAAACTAAAAAAGAAAGAGAACCAGCCCTTGTATATATATATATACCATTCGCGTTATCTCGGACCATTAGATCATCTTAACGGCCCCTAGCTGTTAGATTAAAGCGTTGTTCAAGAGAAAATGGCTACCAACCCACACATCTTGTCCTCATTAATGGCACAGGGCTCGAGGAGGTAAAGACGAAGCGCCAGTGCCCCAATCGACTCAGCTTCTTATATTCCCCAAGTTCGCTCGTACTAACAGATAAAAGGAATAGGAGGGGCATATGATGATGGATTATGTGGACCCGGGATGGCTGAACAGATTAATCGAGCGAACCCCCCCAGTCCATCCAGCTCGTTCAACAACCTACTGTATGTCATAATACTGGATCCCGATTCCCAACCAACTAATCATAGAGGAGAGTGCCGACCGACCCTCTTAAAGGATTCTACCGACCACCAATCAGAGAGGAGAATGCCGATTGACCCATCGGAGAGGATGACTACCGACCAACCCAACAGATAGTGAGATTGCCGACTGATTCATCAGAGAGAAAAGTTGTTGACCGACTCGTCAGAGATGTAGAGTACTGACTGACCCCCATTGTCTTCCAACGGACTCATCGATAAAATTGATCGAGGAATGACCGCCCACTGCTCTCGAGACAATGGATAAACAACGATACCCGAGCGGACCATAAGTAAGACAAAAGCGGTTACGGGACACAGAGTGTGATAGAGCAACAACCAACCCAATACTGACACGAATGCCACCCCTCCACTTTCCTGTAACCAACTCGAAGAATATTCAAGTAGGGAGGGAAGAAATGAAATAAAAGGGGGAAGGGACCCCTGAAGACAAGGTAAGCACAATCAATCACTTCGGAAAAAAGAACATTATTCTCTGAGTTTTTCCAGTCTCTGACTTGGACGTCGGAGAGGTGTTGGCCGGCGTCACACCGACGTCATTTTCCCTCTAGTGTGTAGGTACCATCCAGATTTCAGATCGAGGGATATCATAGGACCATCTGAGTGATCCGCTTCTGGGCATCATCATTAGTTAATGTTTATTAATTAGTAATTTTGTTGTAACATAGATTTTAAATTTATTTTATTTTATCTTATTTTTTTGACTTGATTTATTGATATTTTATTTCTTGATAAATATTTTCTTGAAGCCATCACCTTCTTCCATTCTAGGCCATTCATTTTCTTTTTATTATTTTTCTACTTAATTTTCTTTATTCTTTTATTATTTTTTATGTTTAGTAGCTAGTCGTTTTATTTATAATCTTGATTCTTTATTTATTTATATTTAATTTTTCTTTTTATTTAAGTTTTATAATTTTTTTGAAGTTATTATGTTTGACCATTTTATGCCATTCATTTTTTAGAATCTTTTTTATTCATTTTTGTTATTTCTAATTATTTATTTATTTCATTTATTCTACATTTTATTTTAGTTTAAATTGATTTATTTTTATGATAAGTAAGTCTCTTGAAGTTATCACGATCAATCATTCCAATCCATTTTTATTTTTAGTTAGATTTTATTTCATTATTTTATTATTATTTTTTTGTCTTAGATACCCTTGTCATAAATATTAAATCAATTTTTTTTTCTCTTTGTCTCTTTCTTTTATCTCATTTATTTATTTATATTTATTTTTAATTACGTCTGTGATGCCATGCTTCATGAATGTTATATTGTCTATTTTTGTATATTTGTGTCATTTTTTTAAATTTAGCTATGAAGAAATAAGATTCCAGGTATGTTTCAAATCCTTTTTTTATTTTTTATATCGTTTGAATTTTTATCCTTCACTTTAGAACAACATGATAAACTCTGCATTAGATAATTTATTTTGTGTACTCACGTCACACACATACAATAGTTAGTAGGGTAATTTATTTACACATGTATGACACATTTTCAAAATTAAATACACTAATGCACTCACCATAAATAGAAAATAGACCCTAGAGTTGAACTGGTTTAAGTAGATAACCAAGTATGCGGGTGGACCAAGGTGCTTAACACCTTCCCTGGTCCATAACCGAACCACTTACCCAGAAGTCTCTACGTAGACCCGCCAAAATGGAGTCAAATATTTCAAAAATAAAATTTTAAAATGAAAATGATTTTGTTTTTAAAAGATAGATGTCTAGTCACATCTTAAAAAAGACTGGTGGCGACTCCTTGTCATCATGGGTTAAGCCCATGATGAGTGAACCCATTTTTTAAGAAGTTCACCCGTCATGCAAAATTCGAGGCCCACACCCATAGCACTGGGACCCACCAAACCATCCTAAAAGACCACATGAACATGCCGATCAGCTCTCAATGCCTGAATTTCACCCTTAATTAAATTTCAAGCGTTGAGATAAAATTCAAGCGTTAAGCCTGAAAGACAAAAAAAAAATCAACTTCTCTCATTTTCTCCCCTTTATGTTAGGATTGAACCTAACCCTAAAGAATCAAGCAACAAATAAGTTAGAAGGGTCCATCATCCCTCTAAGAGCCTAACCCATAAGAGATCTCCTTCAATTAGAAAAGGATATCATAAAGGACAATTTATGGATTTTTCAGGAACCAACGCCTGAATTTCATCCAGAATTAAGGGTAAATTCAGGCATTAAGCCTGAGAAAAATCCAGCAAACACATAATTCAGAATTTATAAATCATGGGCATTGACATTCTAGTATGGGCATTGACATACTAGACTAGTATTAGGAGTTAAACCCCTAGACATTCAGGTCTAGACTTCTCCTCTTCGGAGAACCGACGTCCAACTCAGGGTTACCGTCAGTTAACCCTGAGTTGGTGGCGACTCCAAGAAAATCCTAACCTCGCATAAAGGGGTTAGCAACCTTTCAAGCACTGGCATCGTGCGTCGAAGTGTGGGCCAAAAACCATAGGCAGGCAAGGGTGTCAAACACCTCCCCCCAGACCCCGATGTCCACAGAATGACAACTCCACTAGGGACTCGTTTAATCTCCATATGTACGAGTCTTGATTTATGTCAAATACATGCTTTCATATGTCTATTTGTTTTCTCACATGTCTACTGTCTTTCTCACATGTCTACTTGCTTTGAATTAGACTTAGGTCACTTCTTTAGTTAGTTAAAGTAACACTCCATCTTTAATATTCATTCCAAATTGCCATGCATAGGTTAGAAAACATGCGCACTTAACTTTAGGGCAGCTTGAATTAGTTAGTAGGACTAAATTCACATTTAAACAACTTGTATGAATACATCTCTGTTATTTTATGCTTTGCACAAAATGAGTCCAAGGACATGACATTTCATCGATACATCACTCTCATGAGCCCTTATCTTGGTCATTATCCACCAATGGACCAACATTTGATCACCACATAGGATGGGAACAACGTCTTAGCAGTTGTTGCTATGTCAGCGTGGCCATTCCAAGTTACGCAAGCCAATTACCACTCTATGATACCATCTTTTTCAAGGAAGTGTTTTGACTAGTACACTCATCTTTTAGAATCTCAAAAAAGCATGCATATTTAGTCATTTTTTGTTAGAGTTATTTAGGCTACACTCAATAATATAGAGGTTTAGCTTTAACGTTTGTTTGTCTTGATTTTGATTGATTACTTGCATGATTGACTAAAAGGAACTAGGAATTCATGTCCGATTTTATAAAATAATTCCAAATTATTTTTTTAGATAATTAAGTCTGGGTTTTACCTTCTTATCTAAGTTTGGGTATCTCTCACCCCTTTTGCATAATATATGTAATGCGATGGCGTAGATTGCATAGACATCCGATGAATAGAACAAAAAGTAAACCAAACCATAAAAGAACAAAGAAAAATGAATAAATAAAAGTCATCTTCAAATAACCAAAGTATGTAACCAATCTGAGTCCAACACCATCTCAACCAAACAAAATAAAAGAAATCTCAAAATGCCTAAGTCATCCAGGGTTAAAATAAACAACCCATTAAAAAGTATCTGAATACATCCCTTAAAAAATATAAAACAAAAGAAATAAAAACAAGGTCCAATCCCTGAGTTAGTTATCGAAGTTGTTGCCTATATGCCCCATTGTCCCCTTCTTGGCCACATGCTTCCCCCTCCTAGAGTAAGAGGGGCCTCCACCCCAGCGAGAGGCGTCAGTACCACAAACCCCAGAAGCACTCTGTTTAGTCCTAAGAGGACTATCATCTATCTGTAGAGGAGCCATCGCTAGGCACCAACTCTGTATAAACCTCGGACTCAGCCCTAGCCTGCTCTCCCCCAGCCTTAGTGGAGGGCATCTCAGTGTCCCCCATAACACCTCCTATATCCCTTGGAACGGGGATCTATCTCTACAACTGCAAAAAAAAAAAAAAAAAAAAATTACATGTCAGAACCTTCTAAAAGAAAATGCTCTTATGGAAAAAAATGACCCCACTTCTTTACCTCCTCCACCTCTACCTTATGGCTCACCTTCAAAGCTATGACCTCAGTCAAGTGAGCTTGATTCTTTTGTACCACCAGGACAAAGCACCTAACCAACTCCCCGGGGCCACTCAGAAAGCTTTGTCAAAAACTTTTAAAAAATGCATAAGTTTTAAAAGATCACTTAAATAAATCAAACCATACCTGAGTCGTTGCCTTAAGGGGCACCCAACCCCCAGGAAGCTCAGCCTCATACAAGGGCTCCTCACTGACCCCACCCTCGAGGTCGGTCATAGTCACCTCTACTGGAACCATCCCCATCAGGTCAGGCTCAGCAGGAGGAACCTTCCTCTTCCTTCCCCTCCGAGTAGGAGGTGCCGGCTCCTCTGCGGGCTGTGACTTGGCTGCCTGTAAAAATAAAACAAATCAAAGTCATAAAAACATTTAAAAAAAAACAAAGTAAATAAACAAAAGTTTTACAAAAAAAATGAAATCAAACTCACATGGGCCACCCAAGGGCCCGCAAGACTGAGTGGCCCACCACTTGCTGTAATCCTGGGCCTAGTCTAGGAAAACCGAGGTATCAATTCCTATCTCCCTCCTGCCAGTCTCTCCCTTAGTGTCAATGACCCGTGGAGCCGAGTGTGGGACCACGAAGTCCTCCACTCTCACTCCAACCTAGCACCAACACCTCTCCCCGAGGTACATAGTGACCTCATTAATGGCTACCAGGATGAACCTCTAAAGAGACCAAGCCCAAGCTAAGGTCCAGTTTAGGGTAGCCTCCTCCTCTAAGACCCATCGAGTCCATAAGCGCCACTTGACCTGCACAAGGCCCAATAAAAGTTATATAATGATTTGCAAAAAAAATAAAAATCAATTAAACAAATCAAAGCATTGTGTACTTACCTGGTCAGCTGTCAGAAGGTCTAGCTCCCGTTAAAAAGTTGAGATGGGTTTACAGACCTTGTGGTAAGTGTTTGAGACCTTCAACCTTGCTACGCAAGGGAAGGGAAACACTTCCTCACCCCTCCATGCAAGGGGACAAGGATGGAAAATGCTCGTAGCACCACACCTGCAAAAGAAAGAATTCAAAGAATCAGTGCTATCAAGATTAAATGAAAAAGAGCAAATAAAAACAATAGCAAAAAATTGAAAGAATAAAAACAAGTTATACCTCCCATAAGAAACACGGCCCTAAGAAGGCATGAGGACCCTGTCCGGCTGAGATCTCGCTAATGTTGGAGTAATCCACCTGAGGGCGGACCTACCCCAACTACAAGTAGCCACGAGATCCAGCTCCTCCAAAGCCGGCAATAGATGGAAGTAAACCACATCGCTCTTCCCGTAAAAGATAGAGCGGGTCAGCATATACACCAGAAAGGCGGGTGTAGAAAAGGTGATCTCCTCTGGTGGACTCTAATTGGTTGCCCACACATAATCCTTCTTGAACCTGGAAGGAAGAACACTGTTAGTGCCATTGTAGTAAGCCACAGGTTGAGGCCCTATGCTTCGAGCCACCAACGCTGGGTTGAAGTCATCCGAGCTCGGTGGAGGTATGCCATCCATAAAAAGACCGGTCATCATAAAAAGGTCTATGGAAGGTAAACTGATTTCCCCCATCAGAAGGTGAAAAGTACGCATAACTGGAGACCACCTCTTAGTTAGAGCCATCAACAAAGCCTTATTTTCCTACAACACCAACAAGCTCAAAAAAAGGGCCAAAACCCATGGCCCACACCCGGTCCTGGACGTTGGAACACATATGCCCCCACAAGGCTAAGACCCCGGACCAAGAGCCATGACGCTCTCCTTTCCCCTAGCCTGAAAGAGAAAATATGTAAAAACATGGTAAAACAATGTTTAGGAACAAAAAGAATTGAAAACAAATCAAAAAGAATTTTAAAAAATCAAAAACTGCAATTCTGTCTCTCATGCCTAACGCCTAAATTTTAGGCTAATGCTTGAATTTTTCCCAACACTTGAATTTCAGGCAAATGCCTGAATTTTCAATGCTTGTTTTTTAGAACATTAAAAAATCAAGCGTTACGTCTGTAATTTAGGGCAGTGATTTTAAGGCGTTGGAAAATCTTATAATCAACAAAAAACTTGAAAATCCTATTCTAAATCATTCCAAAATCAAAATAAAGCAAAATGATTTCATTCAAATTATTTTAAACCTAAAAATACAAAGAAATCTAAAAAATGTGTAAAATCAAATAAAAACATTGAATCTAAAACAAGACATTCAAAGAACAATAAAAATTCATAAAAACAAGAAATAAATCCATAAACAAATCAAAAACTTACATCATTTGTAATCGGGTTCTTCCACAATGCCTTCTCTTGCACCGAGAGAAGCGGGAAGTGGTGGCTTGATCCTCCTTGACTCATTTATGGTTGAGATAAAAGATGAGTTTTGATTGAAATTGGAAAGGAAGAAGGAAAAAAACTATGGGGATTCTCCCTCTCGTTCATAATTGAAAAGTAGTAAGTTGAAACACAAAAAGACAAAAGACTCAACCACGGGCCATTTAAAAGTTGTAACTGCTCTCATCGCCTAATTGTGTTCCCAACACTTGATTTTTAATTCAATTAAATTCAGGCATTGACACTAAATTCAGGCGTTAGACTTAATATCTATAGAATATTGCTTTCCACTGAAAAATGACATTTTTAACCCTATGTTCATGCTTATGCTTACAGACATGGATCACAGATCTGTACGATTGGATTCATAGTCCACCATCTCCGTGAACTTCGCAAATACCATAATCAACGGGAAGTTTGGAAAAGTCAAAGCATGCTAGGGGCAACATTGACCTTAGCAGAAATCAACTTGGATTAGCCACTGATAGAGGCAGCCATTTCCTTTTGGGACCTGACATTTATGATTTTCTGCTTTGGAGAACAAGAGCTTACACCCACTATCAAGGAACTCGAATCCTTCCTAGATTGGGAACATTGTCTCGGCCTCAGTGCCATCACCTAGACCCATAAGCCTACCTACCTCATAGGCTTCCACGCGTTGGACATCTCCAAGGCCTCCCTACCTAAAGAAGCTACGGGATAATACTTGCACTGCCCTTTCAACCTCTTACTGGAAAAAAGTTGGAAGAAAGTTGGTGACTTCACCGACCCCATCGAGTTCAAAACATTTACCTTGGTCGTCTTAGGACAACTTTTGCTATCACATAGCCATCATCAAATCAACAGTGTTCTACTTGATATCTTGGGACAACATCTACAAAAAAAGATGCTTTCACCTATGATAATATCTAAGACTATCTCCACTCTCTCTCATTGTGCCTGACATCCCAAAGGTCGATTATATGGTTGCCCAGCTTTCTTACAAGCTTGGCTACGGGAACACTTATCTATCCTTGTAGCCTTCCTGACTTATGTGTCATGAGACCTAACTCCAACACAGATCCATATCAAAAGCCACCCCTTGCCAATCAAGGCAACTACATTAGGTTATCAAAGCCTACTAGTTGTTATGTTCCCTGAATAAATCACTTAGTGAGTCAAATGGCACAAAACACACTACCCACTCCTTGCAACCAAGGACCGCACATACATGGTTATCACAGGAGTCCACCAAAGTACTTCCTATGTACCAGCATGCGTCTTTTGACAATTAGCTCTTAGGCAAGATCTCTTCGATTTTCTCACGGTCTTCAAAGACATCTTCAAGCTTAACTATCGTACATCTAATCATACATGGTCTACACTAGCCACTTTGTGGGACAGCTCATACACCAGAGTCGCAAGACATCCACAACTAGTATCCTCAAAAGTAAAGGCCATGACATCTTCTTACAAGCATTGGCTTTTACATAAGCCACCTCTAAGCCTGCTACACTTGCATCATCCGCTTTTTCGAACAAGAAGTGGTGCACCGAATTGACATCTTCATCATATACAAAGCTTTCTTATACTCAGGCCGAGTATGAGTTAGCACTGACAAGCTTAGATGAGGATTGAGCTTTATACGCCCAAACTAAGGCTGTCATAGAAGCCGAGACACTTTTGCCTAAAGAGGCTGAGGTCTCACTTAAGTGCACCCAACATTAGAATGAAACCCAAGCCGAGCTCATTCATACCTTGAAAAGTGAGTTCAATAATAATAGGACTTCCCATAAAGATTTGAGAATCGAGATGAGGCATAGCAACACTATGGTCTTTGTACAAGATCAGTGGATGTAGTCATGGATTCACTAGCTAACAAAACAGATCTTCTCCTTGGGCTATGAACCGGTGTCGCCACCCCCACCGCCAGCGATGCCTAATCTTTAGATTACATTTTATGCTTTATTTTCTGATGTATCAGGGCAAGTAGCCCCTCTTTTTGTAATCATTTTTATATGTATATATTGTATAAAGTTTTGTTTCCAAAAAATCTGATAGGTATTTAAAGGACATGAATTCACCGGTATGACATGTGCACTTGTAAAAGCACTTGGCTATTAATTGTGAATGAATGTAAAGAATAAACCCTGCAAAGTAATAACAATCATACCCATTTTTTCTCTTAAAACTCAGTTGAACAAGTGACAATTACTCCCTTACAGACTCGACTAAAGAAGTAGACACAACGTAGCAAAGTTATGGCCAACAAGTCAATACCTCCGCCTACGGCAAGCACTACACCTCTTACCCTCCCACAGGCATCCTCGGGGAATCCACCTCCTAGTATGATGGATCTTGAAGATACCCTCTCGGATAGGTTCAAGTGTGAAGTGGAAAGATTAATTGGGGACTTCATGTCCCAGCATGGTTGGACATCTACCCTTAAGCATGGTCAATCCTCTTCATCACCCCAAACTTCTCCACCACCTCATAGCCAACCCAACACCAATGAGTAGCCTCGAATTCCTAAACTAACTGAGTTTGAGAAACTAATGTTTGAGTACTTGTTAAAGAGAGGAGGACCTCATGACTAGAACACAATCTCTAAGCCTCCACCACCTCCAAGTACTATTGAGCAGACTCCACCACATGACTAGGCATACACACAAGGCCTCATCTATGCCACGACCCCACTCCAAGCCATAACCACATACATGCAACCATAACACCAGGCCGCCTTCAACCTAGAAGAGCAGTATGGGCTATCAACATCAAGTAGAAAGGGGAAGGAGAGTATTGTTCCTGTAAAGGATGAAACCAGTGCACAGTTAGCCAAGCTCGCAGTAGAGGTAGAATTGATGAAAGGGGGTAGTTCTCCATCTCTATGGACTTTGAGGATCTCTGTATCCACCCTAGGGGTGTACTACCACCAAACTTCCAAATGCCAAGTGTCGAGAAGTATGATGGTACCACCTACCCTAGGATGCATCTTCGCATGTATTACAATGCTATGTTTCAGTGGGTACATGATGATCATATCTTGGTTCAGATGTTTGGCCAGAGTCTAGAGAAGAATGCAGGAAAATGGCTAGCAAGCTAAGAAAAGTGTAACATCAACACATGGAGGGCCCTAATTCGGTCATTCGTCAACCATTATAAGTTCGATCTTGAGATGCTACCAACCCAGGAAGAGATAAAAGGGATGAGACCCGTCACGGGAGAAAGTATCAAGGATTTTGCCTATAGGTTGAAATTGAAAACCTCAAACCTAGAACACCTTATGTCTGAGGAGGACATGATATCCACCTTCATGAGGATGTTGGGTCCTACCTACTAGTTGATGCTCCCGACTGTGTCATAGAGCAACTTCTCCGTTGTTGTCGACAAAGACGCAAAGGTAAAGTTGGTCATCTAGGTAGGTTTAGTACAAGATGCACCACTCGCCTTTGCTAGTTCCACCAGAACCACACCGAAGAAGGCAATAATCACTTGACCAGAAACTCTTGTGCAAGTCATTAAGGTTCCCCAACCCAATCAGAACAACGGTCATGTTCTGCCTCCATCTCATCCGACCCAAAACTATCCAACAGCTATGAACATCATTCCTCCACAGCAGTTATACCAACCTAGATACCTGAGCATGCCTGGAGAAGATTAAAAAGAAAAAGAAAAAAATTCACCCCATTGCCCTACTCCTACAAGTACATCATAGAATACCTCATCAAAAAGAGGTTATTGCATCCAATTGACCTAAGACCTCTACCTTATCCTCTGCCTTACCATTATAATCAAGCAAAACATTGTGAATACTATTAATCCCCAGGGTATACCTTTGACAGGTGGTACCACCTAAGACACGACATCCAAGACCTGATCGATTAGGGAAATGTATCATTTGATCCCTCACCCACCAATCCCCTACCAAATTCAAACATCATCCAAAATCTACTCCCTAACCACGAGCCTCCAAAAGAGGTCAACATGATCAGTCTCACCAACACCCAATTCAATTCCTCCAGCTACATGACTAAGATCTCAGAGCCCAAGAAAATCATTTTCTTACCCGACACTAATCAAGTGTCTACCCTTAATGGCCACTCCCCCGAGCCTATCCCCCCTCCTGAATACAAGCACTTGCTCACACAGAAATGGGATATGACCCCAGATAGCTCAATAACAGTACTCCCCTTGATGTAAACATGTATGGGGAAGGTTTAGCAACTAGAAAAAGGGCTAAAAATGCCCGAAAAGTGATTTTTTGATGTGGCACTTGCTCATTGGTCCCCCAAACATATGATATCTCATCTTAGGAAAGTTATAACCCTACGAACACCTCAATTAGGTCATTTTCCCTCATTAAAACAAAGGAGGAAAGGGTTAGGGAAGGTTGGAAGCTAAGTGTGGGAGTTATTCGCTAATTTGGTAAGTTTCACTTTCAACCATGGAAATTCTTCTAGAATAGCTTATTTTTCTACTAAAACTTCTTAGTTTCATTCATTTAATGTTAAATCTACTCTAATATTGTAGAGAAAAGTGATTTGGGGAGGTAAAGTGAAGGCTTCATTGCTTAGAAGCTTTTGAATTGAGTTTGGTAAGAACTCTAGCTTACTATAGATGATGTGATGTAAATTCCTCTTTGATCTTTAAAGTTTGTATTCAAAACCCTTTAGAATCTCTGGAAAATCATTGGTTGAACCTTTGGATATGGTTTATTCATTGGATT
The DNA here is from genome assembly GCA_025762735.1 of Platanus orientalis. Lineage (NCBI taxonomy): Eukaryota > Viridiplantae > Streptophyta > Magnoliopsida > Proteales > Platanaceae > Platanus > Platanus orientalis. The sequence continues at coordinate 207 of JAOXJP010253894.1, read as the reverse complement.
AAGCTCTTTAGTGAGAATATCTAGCTTTCTATAGATGATTTGATATACTTTTTATTTGGATTCCTTTGCTCCTTATGTTTTGGTTATGGAAACTCATTGAAATCTCTAAAAACTATGTGAATCATTGAACCTAAGCTTCTTGTAAGAATATCTAGCTTTCTATAGATGATTTGATATACTTCCTATTTGGATTCCTTTGCTCCTTTT